>CAICTM010000177.1:0-98698 GCA_903772945.1 Seminavis robusta
ATTCCGCGCACTCGTGTTTCAGTTTCTCTCTGATCAGCTTGGAGGACGCATACTGTTGCCTTCCGGACGAGTTGGGTGCATACTTGTACTCCACTGTCGTCGTCCGCCTCGTGTTGCTGTTGCTATTGCTATTGTTGTTCTTCTTCTTCGTCGACCCACTCCTGCCAGAGCCGTTGCCTCTGGTCTTGCTCATGATGGACGACTTGTGTTGGAAACTTGCGGACAAAAGATGCCGTAGCTCTCCAACCGTAGCTCAAACGAAGTTATCGTTCTTCGATATGAGTCCAGCGCGTCGATGCGCACCTATAGGGTATACTTGGACGTGTCACGGATGACGTCACGGATGACGTCACTATGACGTCACGTGATGATGTCACGGGATGACGTCACGCGATGACGTCACGCGATGATGTCACGGGATGACGTCAGCAAAAAACGTCACTGATTCCCGTTTCCGAATCGAGTCGCGATCGGAATTCCGGTTCGAGTCAAATGAGTCAATTTGACTCAATGGACTCAACGTGGTGTCAGCGAGTTTCTTCAATCGATCGAAAACGAAAGAAAGAAAAAGACCGACAATGGTGCTTTTCAAGCCGTTCGATGGTAACACCTGAGGCTTTTCTTTGTTATTCAAGTAGGAAGCCTTACTGTACTCACTCCTGCAGTCGTAGTGGTACCCTTGGCTTACCTGTAGACGGTCGGATTGGCGAGATTCGGACCGGTGAACGTTGCCGATCGCCGTATGTCACTGTTGTCTACTACCGTTCAGAGGCTCTGTAGCTCCGTTTCGGCTTGTTCCTTCACTCCTGAAGAGTACCTGAAGGTCTTTATTGTAACTGGTAACTGTGTATACAGCCCTTTTCTTTTTAGATGTTGATTAAACACTAGAGAGACTGTTTGGCCATGGTGAGCTATTTTAAAGTCAGTCTAAAAAGAAAAGTGAGGAATCGCTTTGGTGATCCAGTCGATTTCGAATTTCAGTCCCGGATACTCATGACTCAACATCTGGTCCATTTTTGACGGGTTCAAAAGAAGTTTGTTGAAACTGTATCTTTGGATCCTTGGATTAAACCAGCGGAGCTGTGATTACTTCGAATCTCCCCAATCCCCAAGTCTGGCATGTTTTGATACATTAATTAATAGTCTTCCCTTTCTTTTCTTGTTCTACTTTTTGTTCTACTAGCTAGTACCAGTACCGGACCGGACGCTGAACTGGATTTAGATTTGTTGGCAATCAATCCTTCACGAGAGAGCTCGCCTACGGTAAACTACATGAATTTGCTGGAACCCTTTGCTACCGTATAGTTACGAGCCCATCACATTTTCTCCTTTGCTGCTTTTTCCGTTGCTGATTGCCCACGATTTCAGTTGATACTAATAAATTACTTACTTGGAAGCAGCAGGAGGCCTCTTTCCTTTGAATTTGAGTGGATGCTTTTCTCTCATCATGTCATGCCACTTCCAAAACCGCGCCAACTCGGGAGTTTCCGTCTTGAATTCGGGAATGGAAGGGAAAAGGTTCACATCTCCCATGTCTCCGACCAACCGTTCGACCTGTGCATAGACGGAGAAATCGGCGGCTGTGGAGGTGTCGCCCAACAAGTAGGTTTGCTCCTCCGTTTTGAGGTAGGATTGAAAAAATGATAGTTCATCAATGAGCTTGGCACGAATCTGGTTGCGGTCGTTCATTGCGGCTTCGTCTGCGGACATGGCTTCCATGCTAAGCTGTCGGTATTTGGCTTTGATACTGGACAGAAAAAGGTCGACAATCATTTCGGATAGAACTGAGGGAAGAAAGGCAGGCATCATGGCCCTGGCCATGCTCCTTTTCATGCTGTTTTTATACCCTTCTGGATCGGCCCAGTTAAAGTACCTGATAAATGTGTGATAACGACCAAGACGCAAGAGAAAAATCAGTTTAAGAACAAAATTCCAATCAGCAATAACAGTTGCAATACAGCATCTCTGGATATGGCGTACCATACAGCACCTGCCAGAACCTTGTCGGAAGCCCTCACTGACAACTCGCTGGCTTCACTATCAGCAGGGAAATAATTGGTGCCCATGTTATCATCGAACCAATGCAGAATTGCTTCACTGTCTGGGATCATATGGACTTCACCATCCGCTGTAACAGCCTTGAGTTCTGGAACCAACGTCCCACCAGAGGGGATAAATTTTTTCCGGGCTTCTAACGGTATTGGAACAAACACACAGAAGTGTTCTATGGATCGAGCATCGACCGCCGCAATCACCTTTCCAGTGAACTGACTGCCTGGCAGGGCATATATGGTGATGGTTGTCTTGTTATCATCCTTGCCGCTGCCTGTGGCATCAGTAGTAGTAGCTTCCGCGGACGCCATGGTGGATGGAGTGATGGCAACGAAAAGTGAGAAAGATAGAAGGGTGACTCAGTCCCGGTACAAAAGATCTCTGTTGCATTCCCGAATCCTGCGTCGAGGATCTTTCGAGAAAAAAGAAACGGCAAGTTTTTGGGGGTTCTCACGCTACGCACAATGGCTTCTCAAATCCAAAAACAAAACCTGAAAAGACAACCTCAAACAAACCGAATTGCAACCATGAAGCTCTCTTCATTAACACTATGCATATTAGCAATCGGTAGTAGTCAGTTGGTGTCACCATGTCACGGCTTTCTGTCTCCCAGTTTGGCGGCCGCAATGCGCTGCACTGATATCACCCAGCAAAGAGGTCCTTTCTCACTGGCAGCTGCTACCGACGAAGAAGACTCATCCTCCTTAACAGCCACCCGATTCGTCGAAGCTGTTCCCATGCTATCTTCGGTGACAGACCCAGAAGCCATTCGTCTTCGTGACGAACTGCTACAACTAGCCGAAGATACCAACAAGGGATTCTCATCGACACCCTCACAAAAAAAGCGTGCCAGCGAAATCATTGCCGAATTGGCCAAATATAATCCAACTCCAGAGCCTGCGTTACCCTATTACACAGATAACAAGAATGACAACGACAACACGACTCCAGCAATTTCCCTTGCCGGCAAATGGGATCTCATTTACACGGATGCTCCCGATATCACATCGTTGGATACCAGTCGCAATCCACTCGCTACCGCCAAATTGGGACGGATCGGACAAGAATGCGATCCACCCTTTATTAAAAATGTCATTGAATGGAAAAAACCGGATTGGGTCGATCAATTGCCACTGCCGTTTGCCGGTGACAAGGAATCGCGCATTCTCCAAAAAGTCTGTACCAAGGCCACGGCCAGTCCCGACAACCCCATGTTGGTCAACTTGGAAGTGGCTGGAATCGATCTCGTAGCGCCACCAAAAAGTAATGGAAGCAGTGGCAGCAGCAAGCCGCTGCAGGAGGCCATTGAAGACGAAGGTCTACCCGTGGGCATTCTGCGAAACAATCCACTCGAGCTCCGAGGACCACTGACGGCGCCGTTTGGCCAATTTGAAATTCTCTACCTGGACGAAGAAATGAGAATCATTCGTACAGGTCAAAATTATTTGGCGGTAAATGTGCCAGCCAAGGATGATTGGTTCTAATTAGAAAATTTGTATGGTATGCCTGAGGCTGCGACCTTGATCCTTAGATAGATGGTGCAAAATGGCGCTCTTGTGTGTTTATTTGTGCTGTGAAGCGATAGGAAGGTGAACGAGCCATATAGACACAATAGAATGTAAGGAAATAATACTGTAAGGAAGGCGACTCGGAACTTTCGAAAACACCGATGGGTCCTCCTATGCGACGCTAACTCGGAGAACAGCGCCAGCATCCTCCTGTGGTAGGATTGTAGGAGACGGAAAGGCTGAAGAGTTTCTCTGGCAGCATCAGAGCGAACTTCTTCATAGTGCCAGGGTGTTTCCCACAACCTTTTCCGGTCACATTCCTTGTACAGGTGTTGCTCTTTCCACTTCATGTTTCACATCCTCTTGATCTATCATTGCGAGGTGGCAATAATCAAAATCTGAGAGACTGTCTATTACAGGGCACTTTCTATGGTTGCCTTGATAGCAACGGCCCACTGTCGTCCTTGGTCAGAGATTTCCATGGTTGGGTTTGGGTCTCTCTTTTGACTCTGATTAATATCCAACTGTGCTGTCCGTGCTGCTTCTGCTGGGTCATCATCCACTAAGACATCTTCTGGTTGGACTGTACAAAGTTATGGAATAGTCGTCACACGATGCAACAGTGGAGAGTATGAATCAGGCGTGACTTGGAACCAATGTTGGCCGGGGACGATGCATAGAGATTGGAGGGAAATGATGGAAAGACGTTTTTGGCAGTGGATTGATGTGTAGATGAAGGGTTCATGGTAGCTAGGAACTGTGGTGGAAAATGGGATGTGCGTGGGATGCTATTGCGATACTGCAAATGATGTAACAGGAATGCTCATTGCCGCTGCGGGAAGGTTGGCTGAGAATTTACACGTAGTTCATTGCCGACTGTGACAGTGGGAGGGCGCACAGAAACAGTGCAGGTGACTTGTGGGGGTGGAATAGGGCACACAGCAATGCCTGTTGCGTAACCTTCTTTCAGGCAGCACAATTGGAAGAATGACGAGATGGGCTTCCGGCATTGCCCAAACCTTCAGAGGCGGTTGAAAAGTTTTGGTTGACAGACTTCGTTTTGATAGGACCAAGTTGTATAATTTTTTCTTTAGGGTACGCTAACATACCGGTAGTTCAAGCAGTGATAGAACGCTGCCGTGAGTGATGCACGACCGTGATCCTTGTAGTATCGATACCACCACAAGTTGACTCTTTTACACTGGTAAAACCGCTCCTTCAACCTTCCGTCTTTGCACTTTCTACTGTGAAATTGAATGGGCAGCACTAGTTGTAGATATCCAGGCTCAAGCTTTCAATGAATGCTCTGACTGGGTCCACCAGCCTGGCTACGCCTTCATATCCGTCTCCATCGATCGCCGTATGAGCTCCAACTGACAGTGCCAATGGACGAAGTATTGTTTTCACCGCTTTTTCCATCGTCGTGGTTTCTAACGTTTTCTTCACAGCAGCTTTTACTGCTGCATGGTCAGCAAGCGAGACCAGGTGCCCTAGTGAGACTGTCGCCGTCGCTGCCGCAGCAGTCTTTGCACCAGCCTTCATGCCTTCGACGCGCTTGCTCTTGTCGGATCCAGCCAGCTGCCAACCTTTATGTCCACCTGCGACTCCTCCAGCAAGTCCGCCGTATTTGACTCCAACCATCGCAGCTGATTGAACCGCAACGGCTTCCGTACCGGCGGTAGCCAGTTCAGCAGCAACGAGGAATGCGGATCCTCCGGAAATCAAAGTAACGCCTATGGCAGCACCTACAGCTACACCAGCCACCAGTCCACCAAAAACTCCTGCCGCGACACTGTGTAACTTCTCACCATTGCTAGGAAGGGTGATGAAAACAATGTCGTAGCCATCATCAAGGACTTTCAAACCTCCGCCTCCGGAGTTGATTGCCTGGAGCATCTGACGCAAGTTGTCGCCGGAGCCTTCGAAACGGCGCCTACCATCTTGCAACACGAAATCAACTCCCGCTCTTCCTGCAGAAAGATACAATTCATCGATTATCTCGTTGTGAAGTGCGTCATCGTCAGCCCTCAACACAAATTCTTGATTGCCAAGATGAGCACAGTTGAATCGCTGGGTCACCGATCGGATGACAACAGGTATCAATGCAGCGTTAGAATTCGATGACGACGACTTCACACCGACACATTGATCGACGAACTGACTTTACCTGGGAGAGAACCATTGTTACTAGCACACTAACGCGTTGTCCTGCAACCACAGCTCGGTATCCAGATTTATTGCCAAGCCTTTTGTGCTCCCCTTCAAGCAAAGAAGATCTTCATCTCTTTTCACATAAAAACTTGAGCCAAACACTTCGAACTAATTTCCACGGCATGCCGGCTCTGAACACACCCACTAACTAAGGTTACGGCTTTTGATCAGACACGGATTGAGAAAGAGCGACGATCTGTTACCAGTACTGTACTACCAGTACAAGCTAGCTAGCTAGCAAGGAGTCTTTTAAAAAGAATGAATCCAGATCGATGAAAGAAACGCCCAAAATTGCACGACACCGAAAGCGCAAAGCTTCGCTGGACCAATCTGGACAGCCGTTTCCCTTCAAAGAGACCTACCAGGTACTGTGTCTCCATTGTATCAAATCACTTCTACGTTCAGAGGTCTCATTTGCTCTCAGATAATTGTGTCCGTGAACCATGGCAGATTCGGTAGGTGGCTCTTAGTGGATGTCTGTGGTGGTTTTGTTGGTTTCCCCCTGCTCACCATGTCCATTATCTTGTTGTATCTTCTGCCTTATAGACTCGGTCTACCGGCAGTGCAGCCAACAGCAACCACAACAACAGCAATGGCACTGCAACAGGCAACAACGCCAGCAACAGCAATAACAGTGGTGGCAATACTGAATCCTTTTTGAAAAAGTGGCTGGGAGTCGTCACTCTGACCCTCCGTATCGTTCTATGGCCACTGCGTCGTGTCAGTCAACTCTTGTTTCCATCGGGTGACTTTGACGGTCTATCAGCGCCCGTCACGGCCAAGGCCGCACAACAATTCGTCACTTATCTGCGCAACTTGAATGCCACGGATGGTCTGAGATTAACGGAACCGTGGACCACTACCGGGTTTGCGGCGCTTCAATCCGAAATGGCCGAAACCAATTCGGTCGTGTTGATCTATTTGCACAGTCCGTTGCATCGACAGGCTCAAAAATATGCTCAGCGTTGTCTGTTGGGAAATACCATGGTCAATTTCCTACGACAACCCAATCTACTTTGTTTGGGAGTTTCCATCCATACGGCCCAAGGAGCCTATTTGGCACAGATTTTGAACGCCTCCAGTTATCCTTGCTTGGCATTGCTTCAACCCAAAAATCCCGGCCGACGCAACAATAGCAACAGCAGCACGCCTCCTCCCATGAACATGGCATTCAAGGCAGAAGGAGCCACGCTCATGTCGCTCCGACCGGAACAATTGATTCAATATTTGAACTTGACGTTGCAGCGTCATCAGGCTGTCTTGGCCGAACAAGAGGCTCGTCGTATTCTGCGAGAACAAGAATCGGAATTGCGTCGACAACAAGATGAAGAGTACCAGCAGGCACTATTGGCCGATCAGGAACGAGAACGACAAGTGCGAGAGGTACAAGATGCGGAACGTCGTCGTGTTGAAGAGGAACAAGCCCTAGAACGGGCCGCACAGGAAGCGGAAGAAAATCGTTTGCAATCTGCCAAGGATGCATTGCGGGAACCACCAACATCGGGAGGGACCTCGGTCCGCTTTGTCTTACCCACTGGGACCAAATTGAATCGGCGGTTTCACAACGATGAAACTATCAAAGCGCTCAAGGCGTTTTTGACACTGCATTTCGCGGAACAAACCGATGCGACGCAAAACATCAGAAACATTGGACTATCAAGTAGCTTTCCAAAGAAGACGTATACCGACTTGGAGGATCAGACACTCGAGGAATCAGGTCTAAGTCCACAGGCGGTGCTGATGGTTCAGGATTTGGATGCATAAATCAATCAAAGCAGACAGAGTCTGGCTGCGGTACCGGTACTGTCGAAGGGGCGTCTCATGTTATAGAAGGAGTGCCCAGAAGTCACCGTGCGGTTACATGACCACTATAAGGCTAGGACAAACTAGAAAAGGTTTCGTGATGGATTGATTCGATTCTTAGTTTTACATTCTTCGTGGTACTTTGACTATTTGTGTGACAAAGGGGAGCAAGCCGATGTGCCCTCCTCGGGTGGTCTTTCCCTGTTCGCCGGCCGTAGTCTCATCTCCAGAACTGATCACTTTCTTCTCATGCCCACAGCCGGTTCTGTGGCGCCTCACGTGGTGGCAGAGAGTCATTGCGTGTTCCAAAAAAGGTGGCTTATTCATGGCTTGACCTCATGAGAGAGCATCTTGAGCTCGTCAGCATGCGACGAGAACAGATCCCATTGGCTGTGACCTGTCATGACCGCAGCATAGAAGAAAAGAACCTTGTAGAGTGGGATAGCGGACATGAATCGATGAAGGAGTCGAGCCATCACCACTGCAAAGCACGTCCAGAGCAAGACTGCCACGAAGGATCCCAAACAAATCTGTTTCCATGACAAGATAGTCTTGTCCAGGATGACAGGCACAAAGAAGAGATCATCCACTCCTGCCAAAACAGTCATCGAAATGGTTAAGAGTGCGGTTGGCTTTGCTACTGGCATTGACAGGTTTTGTTCTGGCTTATGTGCCTTTTGTGGCAGGAGAGGGGTGTTCAAGCCAGATTCCTCGTCGACGGATGATGATGAGGTTCCCACCTTTTTCCCACTTGCACTTTGCCGAGAACGCCAGTAAAACACACAAACCAACAGCCAGCAAACTAGAGCCCCCATTCCTCCCCATACCATATTCAAGGACTGTGCTTGTTCAAATGTAACTCCCTGCACACTCCCAATGACACAACTCGCTGCAACCAAAACTTGGTAGGTGACGAAGAAGTAAAGTGCATTGTAGTAAGAATGAGCCACAAAGGGTACCAGCCAAAAGAGGTTGTCCAGGGACCAAATGGCGAACATGTGAAGGGAGTCCGCAAATCCATTCTTTTCAGAGTTTTTCTTTGTGGACATTGATTTAGCAGTGGTCTCGTGAGCATTCAGCGCTTTCGTGAAACCAAAGTCGTCATCGAGCGAAATTGTTTGGTGGTGAATGTTCGGAGTGTGCTTCTTGATATTCGAGGTTCCAGAATGAACCCATTGGTAGGGTTGCTCTTGTCTATCATGTATGTTAATCGTGTCGTGGACTTTTTCTTGCGTCTCCTTGTCGCTGTGATCCTTTTCTGGTACCGTTGTTGTCGTTGTTTTTGTGCGGGTGTTTAGGAATTTGTAGTGACGATACTTGTCATCAGGATACAAGTGATGACGCTGATGTCGATGCACATCATCGTTCACTTCCTCTTGGTCCAAAAATGACGTCTCTTTTTTTTCCACCGGCTGAGACGAGGATGTGTGCCGATCATGAAAATCTTGACCTTGCAATCGATACTGAGAGCTCAGATGCAGATTCTTTCCATCATATGGGATTCTCGGAGCGGAAGAGGTCTCAGCGGCCACTGCCAAGGAGAATAGTGTGACAAAGATTCCTTGTTGGATCATCATGGAGAGTCTTTTGCTTGTCACGCCTAATTTTCAAGGTGCTTTCCTTCTCTCAAGGTTGTGAGAACACTAACAGAGTTGCTTCAAGCTCGTGGTTTGAAAATCCGAAATGGAATGTCATCGTCAAACGGCTATTTTACATTCGTGACTGAGAAGAATGACGTCATTCCCGTAATAGATCTTTTGTGGCACCTTTCAGCCGATTTTAGAAGCCACATGGCTCAATGCCACAATTCCACATCCACACCATCAGACAAACTTCGTCAAGCCCGCCTTGCAAACAAGCTACTAGGATAAGACAAAGAACGATGACCAGAAGAGAAGGAATTTTGGGCTTGGCCTTGTCGGTCGTCTTCATCGTTTTCTCGAGTCCGCTATGTCGAGGTTTCATACCTCGAGATCTCTCTGCTATCGTTAGCACGAAAAGATACCGTCATCTACCCGCCCCGCTATTAGCCACCTTGGATGACCACGATGACGCTAGCAACACAGTAACCACAAGCAGTACCAGTAAAGACCGAAATGACGTCGTCGTAACTGGTGTCACTCTCAAGGTTGCTTTTGACTCCAACTGGGGTGTCGCTGAAATGGCCGACGACGCTCCGTCGGTTCGATTTACGTGTGACCAATCCCTCGACATGGTCCATCGCCTACGGGGTGACAGCGATGCCGTCTTGGTGGGACGAGGGACCGTGGAACGAGACGATTGTTCCTTGACTGTACGGAGGGGGGTGACGGCTGACAAACAGCCACTGCGAGTTATCTTGGATCCTCGATTAACCCTCATCTTGGCGGAAGTACACGAAGGGGCGCAGTACAAAGTCTTGACGGATGGTCTACCAACCGTCATTTATCACTGTGTATCCGATGTGCGGTTGGAATCATTGAATTTGTTGGATAGTGTCACATTGGTCTACATGGAAAGCAATCTGCCCAATGACACGCAAGAAGACTTGCCAGAAGGAAATCGACCTGGCAGATACGCGTCTCCTGGAGCCGTCGTGGAGCATTTGCGAGACAATTTTGGCGTCCACCATTTGATGGTGGAAGGTGGCCCTCAAACAGCAATCAACTTCTTGCAGCCAGAGAATTTGATCGACCGCGCAATCCTTGTTCGTGCACCCATTAGTTTCCAAGAACCGTTTCCATCGGGCATGTCCACCGAAACACTACAAGACGCGGGGCTGGAACTGGTTTGCTCGAAAGAAAGCGGGGTAGATACCATTGATTATTGGGCCAGACCAGGGGAATCATGGCCCACGGACCCACCGGAAGATTGGCCATGAACCACTGCATGGAACGAAAATAAGTTGAATAATATTATCCAACAGGAAGAGGCAACAACAGTCCAACATTGCGCTGCCAACACCACTCGTGATAAAGCTATCTACTAGAATCTTGCTACAAAACAATCAACCATACAGTATTTATTTATTTTGACTCGCTACGTATGCTTCCATTGGGCGCTCCGCCTCCAAACAATCTTAGATTGATCGGTCCGATATCGTTGTGTCACCCATGTGTCTTCCATTTTGGTCAGTTCTCCAAATTGGAAGGCAAAGACTCCAGCTTGTGCAATCATGGCCCCATTGTCAATGCAATAGCGGTGATCCATGGCACACAAGGTTCCTCCTCGTTCGGATACCATAATGGACATCATGTCTTGCAGCCTTTTGTTGCATCCCACACCTCCCACAATCAGTACTTGATTCTGTCCACAGTGTGCCATGGCACGTTCTGTAATCTCCACCAACATGGCAAAGAGGGTTTCTTGTAAAGAGTAGCACAAGTCTGCCTTGGTGATTTTGTTGCTGTTGTCCTTTTCGCCATTCTTGCTGTCCTCTTCTTGGACCAACCGTGTCTTGGCCAACGTCTCGACATGCGTCAAAATACCGGAGAAACTGACATCCATTCCCTTGACTACATACGGGAGTTCCACATATTGGGCTCCTTCCTTTTTGGCTTCTTGTTCGATATTGTATCCTGGACTGGGATCATTGGAGAGACCAATTACACGGGCAAATCGGTCCAAACAGTTCCCAATGGCAATATCAATGGTTTCACCAAAAATCCGGTATCGTTGATCCTGATAGGCAATCACCTGTGTATTGCCTCCACTGACATAAAGTACCACTGGATTGCTGGCACCAGTCGCCAATCGTCCCATTTCAATGTGCCCCACGCAATGATTGACGGCCACCAGTGGGACCTTCCATAGCAGACTCAACGTGCGAGCGCACACGGCACAGGATTGCAAGGGACCCCCCATTCCAGGTCCTTTGGTAAAACAAATGGCATCCACGTGTGCTTCCGGTTGTTTGTCGTTGGGAAAGGCTTCCTGCAGAGCCGTGCGGACCAAGGCAACCACATGGGCTTGATGATGCCATGCGGTCTCACGGGGCAAGAATCCTTGTCCCGTTGGAGCAATAAATGTTTTGCGTGGATTGGACAAGATCTCGTACGTGTGATTGTTCTTTTGGTACCGCAATACACCCACGCCGACCTTGTTGGCCGATCCTTCAATGCCCAACACCACGGTCGTTTCTTTGGAGTTGATGGTGGATTCTGGGAGTGGCAGATTGTCGACAAGTGGCTTGGCTGAACAGGGACCGTCTGTGGCTCTGGATGTCATTGTTGTTGTTACTATTGGTAAGTGATGAGATAGCCAAAAGGACGACAGTGGATAAAGACTGACCCAAGTCCAGCTCTTCGTGTTGTTGTCGTTTTGTGTTTGGATCTGAGAGGGAGGAGGAAAGATTTGGCTGAAAACCTGAACCCTTTTGCATCTAAACCCGCCATTTCGACCTTCACAACTTCACACAAAACACAGCCACACCACTTCCCTTTGCTCTTGATGCTTCCTTTCAATTTCCTCTCTATCCTTTGTCAACCCCATTGCTTCATTGTTTGAGCCGTCTGACAGCTGCGTTTGGTAGTGTACTAACATATCTGACTGTGCAGCGTACTTTTCGCTGTCATTTTGGCTCCAGCAGCCTACTACTTTTTCTTGTCACAATTTCACACCGACCAAAGAGGACTGTCACTCTTTTTTTATTTGGTGCCATCTCTCTTTCCAACTGCATTGCCTGTCGAAGCGTCGTCAATACTCTTCCACGCATCATTCTTGTGTCTCATTTATTTGTGCACCAGAACCAGCCATAAATGACTTCCTCCGGAAAACAACTTTCTATTGGCGCCAATGACGCTGTTGCTACTACTGCGTTGGAATATGAAGTCCTCTACTTTGCAAGGTCCAAAAAAGTTCACAAGTCCAAGGGCGTCTCCAAATTTGATGGAGTTCTCAGCATCAATGTGACAACAGGAAGCATTCGGCTCAAGGATTCCACGGCGGATGATGAGGACGAAAGTGATGAAGACGACGCAGATGACGACGACAACCCAAAGGGAAGAAAGAAAAAGTCCTTTTCCAAGAAAAAGAAACAGAGAGCCAACAAGGCCATTCCTTTCAGTGGAAACGACAAGGCATTGGCACAGCGAGCCCAGGACAGTCTACAAGATGATGACACTATCGTCTTGGGAGGATATGAAGTGCAAATTGTGTCTCGCATGAGTGCTGCTTCGCAGCCGACCAAGAAACCGGCCACTCTCAGCTTTTCTTCCCGCAAGCGACCCGCAGGTCTCAACAGCGGCAAGACTGGCTCTGTATCCATCCTGTCCAACAAGCGAGCATTTGTGGCCAAGCCACTCAAAAGTGTCTCAAAACCATCCCTGCAGTCTCGTCAGCAGCAACCACTTGCCAAGAGAAAGCCTCTTTTGCCGCTCTCACAGAGCACCTCGCTCCATCCACGTCGGGCTGTCAATCCATCACGTGCCACCACTCAAGTGGCCAAAAAGCCAGCCGCCAACAATGGCAATGCGTGTCAAATCTGCCCTGGAATACCGTTGACCGGGCAGATCCGAAATGTCCTCTTGCCCCATCAAGTTGTAGGCGTGGAATTCCTCTGGAATGCCTTGGTCGTTGGTCCCGACAAGGGTGCCATTCTGGCAGATGAGATGGTAAGAGCACCCATTCTAATACCCATTCTAACGGCAATGCGTGTATCTGACCAGTCTGACATTCTTGTCTTTGATGCTGCAGGGGCTAGGGAAGACTCTCATGACGATAGCAACCATTGTGGGACTGCATCGAACGCACCGAGAAAAGGTGAGTGCCGTGGGGGGAGCTCGAATGATTTGAGGAGCCACAGCAACTCACGTTCTCTGCCGCCCGTATTGTCAGCACTTTATCGTTGTGTGTCCCAGTTCACTGGTATCCAACTGGGCCAAGGAATTTGACAAGTGGGTGGGCAAGGCCAGTCAACCCAAACGAGTTGTCATTCAAAGCGGAAAGGATGAATCCATATCTCGGCTCAAGGCAATCTACTCATCGACAAAGAGCATTGGAGGGCAGGTCTTAATTCTTTCCTTTGATATATTCCGACGTGTCACCCAAAACATCAAACAGAACATTGGTCTCGTCGTGATTGATGAGGCGCACAAAATGAAGAACAAGGACGCGCAAACCTTCACTGCTCTAGCATCGATCCCCACAGAAGCGAGACTCTGCATTACGGCGACGCCTGTCCAAAACAACTTGAAGGAGTTCTACACACTGGCCAACTTTGTGCGACCGAGTTGTCTGGGAGAAATCAATGAGTTTCGGCGTGGTGAGTATCACAACGAGAATGTTTGTACTTGTGCGCTTGTGCAAGTCAGACTAACATGTTGCTTGATTCCGTCTCGTCAGAGTACGAACGTCCGATTGCTGCCGCAAACCATAAGAATGCATCGACGGAGCAGAAGGCTCGAGGAAAGGAACAGTCCAAGGCACTAGACGCCTTGATCAAACCATTCATGCTGCGCCGCCTTCGAAAGGATATTCGCAACGATTTGCCTCCGCGTGAAACTCTTCTTTTATTCTGTCGTCCTACCCACACACAGACTTCCATGTACCAGGAGCTTTGCCGAAAGGCCACTTGGGGGGTCAGCGATGGTCGCTCGGACGCGCTCGCGACGCTACAGACCTTGCAGAAGCTTTGTACTCATCCAGCCATGCTTGAGAAGAACAAGGCGGCAGTCAATCTACTTTCCAATGAGAGTGTAGCGCTCTCGGGAAAGCTTGCAGTTTTGGAGACCCTGTTGATGGCTATTCGAGAGCAACGTGATAAGGTCGTAATTGTGTCCAACTTCACGACCGTTTTGTCTCTGCTGGAAGCAACGATTCTGCGTCCCAAACAGATGCCCTTTGTGAGATTGGATGGCAGCACGGACCAGTCGGATCGTCAGGTGCTTGTCGACAACTTCAACCGAAAGGGTGGCTCGGGATTTGCATTTCTCTTGAGTTCCAAAAGCGGAGGATGCGGCCTCAACTTGATTGGAGGTGCGTAGTGGGTACCTGTACTGCTGATGTTGCTTTCCCCGCCTCTTTCGTTGGTTTGTTCTTGTCTTCGCGCGAACGCCGTCACTTCGAGCTGCGTTTAGTGCCACGCCACGCAAATCATCCACCGCAACACCGGTGGCTCATCATGGGCGATGCGCAGGGGTATATCGGCCGGTGGACCTGGCGGGTGCCCCTTGGTCAGCGAATGACAAGCAAGCCATGGCTCGCATCTATAGACAGGGGCAAGAGAAGCCTTGTTTCATCTACAGATTTTTACGACTGGGACTGTGGAAGAAGTAACAGACGACATCAAGTGCTCTCTTTCCATTCGTGATTGATTTGTGAAGCGGCTTCGATACTCACCATCGTCTTGCTCAGTCATTCTACAGCGCCAGATGACAAAGGAAGCCCTTGAGGTGATGAATGGCAGCAGTAAAAAGTCGACTGAAAAGTTCTCGAAGGAAGAGATTGCAGACTGCTTTTCACTCAAGGCTTGTGACTGTGACACAAAAGACAAGCTGGGGCTGGGCTCGTCTTGGCCCAACTATGGTGAGATCTTGCAACGCGTCAAAGGGCATGAATTGTTTGCAGTATGCCTGTCTCTCATCTCCATTGGTTCTGATTGATTCTTTGATCGAATTTCTCTTGAACAAAAGTGGGCCCGGACAGTCTCGAGGCGCAGGGTAGCAAAGATCAAGTGTTGCAGAACGTGGCTGGAACAATGTCAGATGTGCTATCCTTTGTTCACTTGTGTGTTGAAAAGCAGGCCGAGGTAGATGCTAGTGACGAGAAGTCGAACCACGAAGAAAGCAATGACGGTGAAGTGGAGCCTGAGGATGAAGAGGCGGAAGAAAGCTCCAGCGACGAAGAGATGGAGTTCTAATGGTTGTAAACGGCGCTTTCGATTGTCAGAATCGAGGTTTTGCGGTTTTGCCTCTTTTCTTGCAAAACTTCGTTAGGGTTAGGAATAACTCGCTTCCATCCATATAGTCTAATCATAGAGCACCGACCGTCGCCAAAACCTTATTATAAGGGGGTTTAGAGTAGGGAAATTATCTACGGAAGCCAGCCGGGGCCAGGCTTAAAAGCAAAAAACAGTCGAAATTCAGGACTAGGTTCTGAGGGATCAGGGGCAAGAAATTGAGGACCATTACGGGGGGCAAAGGGTTTGGCTTTGCGGGATCCACGGAGACATAAATGGGTAGCTTTCACAAACCTTGTTGTATTCTGAGTAAAAGTAATAATGCCGTCGTCCATTTAGTATTTGTTTTTCTCTCTATCCATGCCAGTGGTCATGTTCTCAATCTTCCTTTCCTCTCTGGCTAGCCCTTCAATTTGATCCGCTAATTACGATCCACAAAGATGATGCAGTTGAAACATCGCGGCGTTCCCCATCTTCTCCTGTTTCTCGTGGCGTTGGCAATCTTTCTCGGCGTCTTCAGACCTGCACGCCTGAAGCGGCTGGATGTGCCGGAGTTGACCCACAAGAAGCCTGACAGCACAATGCACGACCAACTGTTGGAAAGAATGCGCAAAGAACCAGAGAGCGACTTTGGTTCTGTTGCAAAATCCAACGCCGCCAACTGGGAAAAATTTAGAGCCTCCATTGAGGCTGGAAAAGTCCCGAAAACGATGAAACACAATCTATCCTCGAAGAGAAAGATTGAACGTCTCATAGAAACCAGCACCAGCAAACATTGTTTGACAACTGCCTGTATCGATAAAGTCGCCACGCCCCTGGCTCGAAGTTTTCCCAATCGCACAAATATTGATGAATGGTGCTTTGCCAGGCAAGAAGGTGACGGCCACCCAATGCCCAATCTGGGAGACAACAAAGGGCACCAAGGGTTGATATTGGTCAAAGTACCCAAGGCGGCTTCGTCCACGACAGCTGCTGTCGTGTTGCGGCTGGGACATCGACTTGGCTGCAACATGAATTACATCCACTGGGACCACAAACCCGCACACAAAGGATACAACAGACGCGACAAAAAGAAATCCATCATGATACTGTCAGTGAGAGATCCTGGAGATCTTCTGACAAGCCATGTATACTGGAGCTTTGTGAGCTTGCGCGATGTTCCAGAAGAGGATGTGAGTCCGGAATTTCTGGTTGAAAAGGTTAAGGACTTTGGAATAGACTACGGAAGTATGAGAGATCGCCAGGGTGGATTCACACTGCAGTTCTCTTCGTTAGAACGTATACCCGTCGGAGCTGGATGGGACAAGGAGGAACAAGATTTGGTACACCCACAGGACGCTGTCAAAAGAGTCAAGGGAATATTGAATGCGTACGATTTCGCCCTAGTAGTCGAACGAATGGATGAATCCTTGGTAGCCCTTGCCCTCTTGCTCGGTGTTCCCGTTGGCGATGTCTTGGTATCTTCATCCAAAGTCTCTGCTCCAACTGGAGCTAATGGATCGGAAGCCGGAAAGACATATGTCTACAGCAAGAGGCTGAAAAGATGCCTGCCATTGGTGAAATCCCACCACCCTCCTTTGCTCCAGCGGTATCTGGATTCTGATCACTTTCGCTCTCAGAGTTATGGCGATTTAATTTTGCATGCAGCTGCAAACAGGAGTTTGGACTTGACCATTGAAAGATTGGGGAAAGAACAGTTTGAGAAGGCAATGAAGGAATACCTCTACTGGAAAAAGAGAATGGAACAAGAGTGCTCTTCTATGATTCACTCTCCATGCTCCAGTGACGGGAAATTGCAGCTTTCGAAATCCAAGTCCTACTGTTACGGTCATGACATGGGTTGTAAGTTGTACCGGTAGTTGTCTGAACTCAAGCTTCGAGCACGTCTGCATACGGAGGATCTTAACGTTTTTGTTTTCCATCCATCCATCCAGGTGGGCACAAGTGCATTGACAGAATGCTGGCTAATGGCAGAGACCAAACATAGTGATAGCACACAACAATACACCTGTTCGAAAGGACGATTGAGGAGCAAGTTGACGAGTAAAAACTGTTCTGTGGGGTTGTTAGGTTATGAGATGAGCGATCTCTTTTGATACAGTATGATATGATACTGCGCTGCAAGCATACAAATCAACCGCAGATATGCACCGTGGAGTATCCTTGAATACAACCGGTGCGGCTGATCCTTTGCGACCTCCCTGACCACCTGAAGCGGTTTCACCGCAGGCTTTGTCTTCAGAGCTGTTGGCTCTCTGTGTCAAGAATCTCATACTTTGTCTCCTCCTCCATGTAGTACCAAGCCATTTCGGCTGCCCTGAATGTGAGACCCGAGTTATTTCATCTGAATTATACAGACATGATTCCCGCTCTTGCTTCCGAAAGAGTCGACGTTTTAATTTGGGGATTTGTACACAATATGGGGGATGAAGTTTTCCAGGTAAGGAGGAAAGGTTGGATGTGCGCTGGAACCAAAGCGAGCTCATCAGACTACTCACACGTCTGATCCAACGAAGCAAGGAACCAGGACGCCGTTTCTTTTGCTCAGCCTTATGGGTATTCCGGAATTAGGACTGGAGGGGTACCTTTGGAAATTGCAGCGAGCTAAATGTTTGTGTATCAGCTTCTGCGGTTGGTAGGTTAGATCTTGTCTCCAAATTCCTTGCGCGAAGACGCCTTGTAATCCTGGAGACGGATGAGGAAGGATTTGCCATAGATGCTTTCATGAATGGGACCTGCAATGTCATGGCACTTCTCAACGCAAGGCATCTGGCAGTGCAGTCTGTCAGAAGCCGTGGATATTTCGGAGAGTATGCCAACGGCAAAACTGAGCTGTTGCCAGAACCACACACTGCCGTCACCAGAGCGGGAGACGCGCACTTTTCTGATTTCGTCAATGCTGTCTTGATGTCGTTGCAGTTTGCGCGGTCTGCCAACATTACCCAAGAAACGGCAGACAAGTTTCCCGAGACTGAGCTTTTTGGAAATGAACATAGAGCAATGTTTCAAAGGGCGATACAGGTGGTGGGAAACTTTAATGAAATCAGGTTTCGCTCACTGAGTCAGTCTCTCCACGCAACGAGTGGCGGTATCAGTGATCTAAACAACGGGAGCACAGGACTTTTGTATCCTTTCACTCTGGGGGCCATCGACACCGACTGCAAGGATCACCCTCTGAGCGATACAATGTTGGCAATCAAAGCAAGTGGGACCATCCGTTGTGGCATTGTGTTGAACCGCCCTGGGTTCGTGAGTTCTACTGGTGGCGGCGTGGAAGGCATGGATGTTGACTTCTGCCAGGCTGTTGCGGCCAGTCTTTACCGGGGAGCTGACTTGGTTACGGCTGGAGTGACAGATGGATATCAATTGCTGGCATCAGGAGAGCTGGACATCCTAGCTGGAGGCACGTGGACGCTCGACAATGATGTAAAAGAACCAACAACTGGCATTGGCTTCTCCTTTTCTACACCTTACTTTTATGGTTATTCGGATTCAGAGGACAACTTTTGTTTGGCGACCAGGCAGGATGATCATGACTGGATCTCTTTTGTGTACTGGGTTGTCATGGCAACGATTTACGCGGAGACCAATGACATTGGCTCGCATTCATCACATGGCATGCCCGAGGTTCTTGTCTTTGGGTCTGATCTAAAAAGAATGTTCCGTGATGCCATCTTGACTGTTGGGAGTTACGCCGAAATCTACGCGAGAAATGTTGAGCCATTCATTCCAAGAGGGAATCGAATCGGAATGTGCTGAGCGGTCACCCTGTGCAGACCCCTCAGCAATACGTTGCGCCTGGATTTGATGCATACAGGTCAACGTGACTCGACTCGACTCCTCGTTTACCCTAATCCAGGCCCAGTGTGGAAGCCATGCGCTTGCCAACAAGCTGCACAATGAACTAAACTAGACTAGACGGGGAACTACATGTACCACGATTGAGCCACCTATTAGAGAACCGAACCAAATACCTACATGTATTGTATAGGTAACGGTACCAATAAGCAGGTTGGTGGACAGATTTGCCCTACAGCACTGCAAGGTAAAGAATAGAAAAGCACTGTTCCTCCGACTAGTGCTGCTGAACGATCCAAAACAAAGCACTGTTCCTCCGACTAGTGCTGCTGAATGATCCAAAACAAACTTTAGTACGTACGGCAGAATGAAACCTCGCGCGGCAATACAAAGAAATGTTGCTGCAATGTTGTTGTTCCATTGATGCTACGATGTGTTGTTGATGAGGGCGTTGCGTGATGCGTGAACGGAAGAAATGCCTCGGAACCTCCTGAGACAGAGAACAACGAACAGGACTTGATTCGCAGATTGAATCGAATCATTCAGAGGGACCGATGAAGGGATGAGTGATACCGGGTACAACACAAAGACACTCCGGAAGATCCGCGGCTTTGGCTTTTTCGATGCTCGATGCTGTCGACAAACAGACAAGAGTCACGTTTACTCCGCAGTGAACAAGAGTCCGGCGTACCGAAACATCGATCTTCAATAGGCCCCCTCTTCCTTCATCTCGTGAGCATCGCGACGGTATGGTGATTTGTAGGTTGTGTCCTTGGATATGAAGTCAATGACTCGAGCCAGCTGGTCGTCGTCGTCGTGATTGAAGAGTCGAGCATCATGCTTGGAGCCACTAGGACAGGAAAAGCGCAACACCGAACTGCACACCGATTCGCCGTCATCGTCTGTATCGCTTTTCTTCTCATCACTAAAAATCATGGCGTTGACCGTTGCCAATGCCGATTCGCTGTAGGGGTTTCGATCAGGAGTTCGACGCAGCTCCAACATCTTTTTGGCTCTTCGGAGCTTGGTCTTCACTTCGTGGTAGCTGCGACGCAAAGCTTCAACGGCGCAAAAGTCGTCTTCTTGGGGTGGTCGACCATTCTCCTGTTCAAATCGAATGGCGAATTCGTCCAATTGATCCTTGATTCTTTTCTGGCGGGCCTTCAACACACCGATCGGCGTGTCATTGGCAATCTCGGTCGACACATGCTGCACGAATCGAACCGCCTTTGGCATCATCGGCGACTGCTCCTTCTCCATGGCCTCGGCTACTCGGCGTCGCGTCATGACTTTGCTCCACCAATGCTGGATTTTGGTTGCTGCATTTGCCTTCTTCAACTGGAATTGCTGCTGAAAGAAGATCATCGGCATGATCTTGTAGTCTCGATCCGTCTTGGGAAATCGACGATGCCGATCCAAGAACGCCATCTCAAAGCTCGATCCTACTTGACTAGTCATTGCTCCAATCGACAAGCTGCCTTCACCACAGCAGTAAATGGCAACGTCGTCTCACGAAGGGGCCGAGCTGAACTCGGAGAGTTGAAACATTTCGAATTTGAGTCCCTCCAACAACTCGGGACTCATGAGAACCCCAACAACAACCACGGGACAAGAACACCAGAGGTCTATGCATCGACCACAACCACAACCAAAACCATTGTGGAGCTCCAAGCAAACATCTATCGGATAAGATGAGCAACAAGGCTGCCAACACAGCAGTCAAGCTCTTGACGGCAACAACAGGCGTCGCAGGCGCAAGTGGACTATACCTGTTGTATGACTATAAGACTTGTCATCCCATGCGAAAGATCAAGTATGAACCGAGAGAAGGGCTCGTCAGACTGCACAACTCTTGTGTCAACCAGTTGCCTTATTCCGTCTACACCAAGATGTCTTTACGAGACCTGGAGTCTTTCAACGGCAAGAATGGCAACGGTACCTACTTTAGTGCTGCTGGAAAGATTTATGACGTCTCTACGTCGGATATGTTTGCTTCGGCCTACTCTCGGTGGGCCGGTAGAGACGCCACTGTGGCTCTGGCCAAAATGTCACTCAAGCCAGAAGATATCAGTAGGACGGATATTTGGAAATCTTTGGATGAGTCAGACCAAAAGTCTCTAGTGTCATGGTTGAGTTACTTTGATGAAAAGTACTACATTCGAGGACGACTGAAAGAGTATTACGAAGAGGACAACAATGGCAGTGGCAATCAGCAATGAATGATACCCGCAAAGGCACTCATCGTGAGGGCTTTCTCTTTGTCCTTTGATTCGGAAACTCTGCCTTTGTCAAGAACATCTAATATAGCAACAGATCTTTCCAATGGCTGTTGAGGATGTGGCTCACCCTGGCTTCACCGCAGCAAGTGTTTCGTCGAGGATCGCCAGAGAAACAGACTTTGTCCAACCTGTTTGCCCCATTTCGTTCTCAATAACAGAGACGATAAAAATTTGTGGTTAGAAGTGGCGGCCGATGCCAAGGGGGAACAAATAAATGTACTGTAGACAAACTGCAAGCGTGCAGCACCAGGATTGGTTCCTGTCTTCCCCCGTTTCTAAAGTAGCTGGTCAGTCGTCAACCGTGAGGGTGGGGTAGTCGAACCTCGTTATGAATTGAGCTTCATAGAGGTGCTATACTACCGTACTGAGACGGTGAAAGGGCGAGTGTGACTACCCAAATATGACAAATCATGACACCTGTGGTACATGTACGGCACAATGAGAGAACAAACAACCTATCGTATCATTCGATGAAACTATAGTCTAATCTCTATAGCGCCTCTAAGCTTGGCGCCTGCTGGCTTTTGTGCCTAAGCAAAAGTCAATTGCTTGAGTGCTACCGTCGCTTGCACTAAGTCTGCATCACAGACAAGGATCAGAAAGATACATAACTCTATTGAGACGCTGTCGTCCTCCACAGGCATGGCGGCTTAAATAAATCTCAACCTTATTTTTCGGAACACCAGCTCTTGCGGCTGTTGCAGTTCCGGGCACCTGCGTCATCTCTCCACCTCGGTGCTTTCCTGTTCTTTATGCGCGTTTTTGCGCACGGAACAGAAACAGAACTCGTGGCCCAGCGGAAGAGCTGCTGAAGTGATCCGAAGTGTTAACCGGTTCCTCTGGTGGGGTCACATTGAACAGCAATTGAACAGTCGATTGAGAGTAGTGACTGTAAAAATTCAAGTCTTATTGATGTCGAGACCTTGTCGAGTAACGGATGTTAACTCTCACTAACCCACTGAGGAACCTTACTCAGAGTATCCAGGACTTGATTGGAAGGTGAGCTAAGGTGGGAAGGCTGAAAGGAAGACCAGCGTGCAGCAGGCCTTCAAATCTACGTGGTGCTGGTACTCCAGCGCTCAACGGACCAAATTCGAAGGAGCCTCAGCCAATCACAACTGAAGGATCCAAAACTCCCAAAATGCCTCAAGAAAATGTCAATATCACTTGGGACTTATAAATCCCAAACCTCAGTAGAGTTCTACAGACATTGGTACTGGCACGGTGCCGAGGGCAATAGGTATGAAATGTTCCAATTCTCCATTGGTGTTCTTTGGCGCTCGAGCGCGGTACTGTTTTTTGGCTACTCACCGGTTGTCCAAAAGATTTTGCTAGCCAATGGGATGTTTTTCCGAAGGTGCCACCAACGCACTGGCAAAGCGTAAACGGCTCCGCAGCTATTTTTGTCACTCCTCGCTCTGAGCTCGTACAGTGAGTGGAAAAGGGAGTTGAGAGCGCAATCTGCTTCATTCGATTCGATTCCGCTGGCTGGGTGCTGAAGTGATCACAGCATTTTCACTGTAGATATCAAGGCACAACAATCTTTTTGACCACCAAGCAAAAAAGTGCTGGATATTTCATTATCTTCCTTTTCGAAGTCAGGCTCATTTCTTGAAAGATATCCACTTTCTCAGTTTGTGACTTTTAGCTTTCTGCTTGTGTGTGTTACATCTGCATTGTCATTTTCGTGTTCCGCTTTGTGTGCTACCCGTCGTGCAATTTTTCTATTACGTATCCGATCCGATCCGATACCCAACGCAACCCCAACTACTGTTACCATGATGCGCACTGCTGATTTCCACTCGTCTTCCTCCGCTGACTGGAGTACAACAATGACTCCCGGTGAAGTTTCGCTCAGTCATTATTCCATGGCGCAAGAGCCTTCCAATGATTTTGTCCTTGGTTCGTGGCAGGTGGAACAACACTCGGCGGGCAGTGAGAATGGGAGCTCCTTGCCCAGTTATGACGACGACGATTTAATGGTGGTGGATAGTATTAACATGGACTTTGACGATCATTTGGAAGATGATTATCCTCCCACTCCACCGGCTGATCGTCTGTTTTTGGAAGAAGCATTGGAAGATACGCTATTGGGGGATGGTAGCGACCACGAGGATGATTCCTCCTTTTTCACTACTCATAGTCAACCACTGATGGTAACGGCTCCTGCCACTTCCACCAGTTTTTTACCGTATGATCAGAGGTATCAGGCTACCCTGGATAAACTCGCCGAGAGCATGAAAAAATCACAAGAAACGAGAAAATCACTTCGCATCAAGACCTGCGAAACCATGGAGTACTCACGCTGGAATACCGTTTCGGGAACACTCACTTCCATTGAAAAATCTACCCAGCAGCTCCAACAATACTTGAAGAACAAGAAACCCGCTACTGCTCAGCAAGTTCTCTGAACACTGCCGTCCTCAACGGCCATCTCTTATCTTGATCATTCTTGTCTTGGGTGATTGGGTATACAAGACTTCAACTCTCCTTCTCCATCCCTTATTCCATCATATTGCTCCACAGTGATGGTGACTTCCTTCCCTTATCTCATCTCATCTGTCTTCTCTGATGATGTACCACTTTCTGTTATCCAACCACCATCTTATCCATCCAACGCCGGTTAACAAGGCCACCCTACCCCCACCAATGCCACCGACGAAATGGCATTGCTTCTCAATTTTCATATTTCTACATGTTGTCTACCATTCAAAAATCATCAAGAAACTCCAAAAACAAACAAACTATATCATTATTCCACAAGTCCATACATTCAATTCTTCTTTTACAATACCGAGAGCGACACAAGAAAACTGCAAGCTCCTACCTACATATTTCTTTTATCATCCAATCTTCTCTTTCTTTTTGCCGAAGGACATGATTCTTTCAAACTCCAGCAAATCTACCTCAACACAAAAACAAAAATACAACTATACCTACTACGATACTCTAACTACCCCTTTTACCTTTCTATATCGACAAGCGTACCAATATCAATCCAGCAAGACACACATACATCATTATTGCACCTGTTTTCATTCATTCATTTTTGTTGTCAAACACAGTGTAATGTCCAAGATTCATCATCTTGGTCGGGAGTGCACAGCCAGCAAAGAAATATGAAACAGATGCAGTGCGAGAATTTCCAAAGCTTGTTAGACCGTGTCATCTTTTCTGTTGGCCAGCCAATGACGCACAAAACCAAAGAAACCAAGTCGTTCTCGTCATTCCTTCTGAGTTAGTCGTCTGGGCCAACTCCTGTTATTTTGTAGCTTGTATGCATTCGGTTGCTATTTCCTTGTTCAACGAAACCACTGTTGTCTCCGCAATCTGGAAAAAGATTTCTTGGTTGTGCTTTCTTTGGAGTACTATTTGCATGGATTGTACCGACAGACACTCTGTTCTATCACTGTACAGAGGAGCTGGGGGGAACTTTCTATTCTCTGTTTGCTGGCTGTTGCGTTCCGGAACCGGAACATTGCTATCCTCGGGCGCTGGAAAGCTTCTGATCTCAAGAAGGAATATTGGTGGGGGGCAAGCAAAACAATTTGCTACCCTTGGCTTTCGAAACAAGATTGAGATTGTCAGCTGGACACTCAGCGATATCAACTAGGAATACTTTTGGGGAAAGACACTGCTCTCTTGGTTGGTTGATTGATTGAGCCCCCGATCCCAAGCTGCATAGGCTAGGCATCCAGAACCGCAACCTGCACAGATTTGCCCTCCTCTGGAGGTACCGGTAGTTTTTGAGTGGTTGTATGCCAAGCTAGCTGCATGGCATGGAGGGCAGGCTACAAGCAAGGTCCACAGCGTCTTGGTTTGACTTTAGTCCTTCTCAATCAGTTGATCCTCGAATGCCAAGTAAGTGGTGACAAAGCTAGCAGATTATCACCTTAAGCCCGGTGGCATAGCTATTCCAGAGTGATTCCCTTCGGTGGAGGCACACACCAACTGCCAGCCACAGCACCGATCGCTCGAACAGCACAGTGTGGCTTTCTTTGTATAGTCTAGGTTTTGACTATCCTTGGCACAGACTTATGGAGGCATTTGGGTGGGGGGCGGACTGCCTCCTTCGTACAATACCAAAATCCTCTGGCTTCTTGGCGCACAATACCAAGGGCACTACTAGGCACTAGTAATCTTGAACATGGCAAGAAACCAAGTCTTGACCGTGGTGCCGTCTGCGTCGAAGCGTCCCAAGTCTACAGTACCTAGCCTGGAGGTCCAATTGGACCTGGACTTCACAAGAGCATTCCCAGCGCAGGAATCTAGCACGTTAACACAACGCCCATACACCGCAGAAACAGCAAAGAAGCCGCCGAGAGATGAAGCAGTTGACTCTCCAAAACTACTAAGTGGACACGGAGAACATCCAATCGAATCATCTACAAGTACTAGCAGAATCTCTAGCCTTTTGCAACATTGTACTAGTGATAACTAGCTTTTTAATTAACTCCTCAAACTAGGCATGGCTGGGAGTGGGATATGACTGGTCTTGGTCTTGATGACTTCATCAATCAGTCCATAATCCAATGCTTCGTAGGGTGTCATGAAGAAATCTCGGTCCGTATCGGCGGCAATCTTTTCAATGGGTTGATCGCAGTAATCGGCCATGAATTGATTCAAGGATGCCTTGACAAACAAGATTTCCTTGGCTTGAATTTCGATATCGGCGGCTTGTCCTTGCGCGCCTCCTAGAGGTTGATGAATCATGATGCGGGCATTGGGCAAGGATTTGCGCTTGCCGGGACTTCCGGCTCCCAACAAGAATGCGCCCATACTGGCGGCCATGCCAAAGCAGACGGTCTGAACATCGCAGGGGATGAATTGCATGGTATCGTAAATGGCCAATCCGGCACTGACGGAACCTCCGGGACTGTTGATGTAGAGTGTAATGTCTCTATCGGGTTCTTCATTGGCGAGGTAAAGTAACTGTGCGACGAGCACATTGGCGACTTCATCGTTGACTTCCGTTCCCAGCAATAGGATTCGATCTTTGAGCAGTCGCGAGACGACATCGAGTTGACCGGATTTTCCATCGACGGTGGGAAGTGGTGGTGGACGAGGTGGTTGTCTGGGAGTTGGTTTGTCAGGTTCGTCTGGATTCTATATATTATTTGAGGATTGTTGGTTTGTAGTTTTGACAGAAAACGGTAGGGTTTGGACCCAATGATTGGTGGCACGGATATTAGCTAGTGAGCACACAAGAACATTCTGTTTCTGCCTTTCTATCTATCATACTGAACTTCGCTTGAGTCGACTCACCTCTTCTGGCATCATGAAGGGGCTCCTCATGGAGAGCCTGCGTGGAACAAAACATCAGAAACGAAGGAAGGATCTGAAAAAACCACATGAGCAAGCAAGAGGACTACTCACCCAGTCACCTCCGAGACACTGGAAGATTTGGAACCCATTGTAAAGGCCTCTGAGAACGATAGATGGTGTCATGGGAAGGAAGATGAGAAAAAGATGAGGGATCAGGCACGAAAGATCCACCATCCAGTAAAAAAGTCAAGGCACTCACCAACAGAGGCACAAAGGCCCAAGAGGGCAGTCAGATATCTAAGCTGAACCATCTTTTACTATAGTAGATGGTTAGAAATCACTTGTGGAGCTACCTGCTACCGGTAGCTTGTTGGATACCGAGTAAAGTGCTGCAATCCTGATGTCGACGACGATGATCGGCATCCAAGGCAACAGATTGCAATCATTCTCTAATTTCTCGATGGCTTCCACAACACTGACGCCATTCTCAGAGCCCTCTTCCACGTGTCAACTGGATTGGATCACGAGTACTGGTCGAATCACGGATTGTGACGTGAAGGCCTCATAAGCTCAGCCTGTCCTCGTCCTCGTTTTGGAGGGAGAAAAATGACAAAAAAAATGGAGGGCCATCAAAGCTCTGCTGCATTTTTCGCATGGACGAAGTTCAACGCGGGGCTGCGTGCGTTGCATCTATAGCATTGCTTCTTCTTTGCAACTTGCAACTACAACCACCACATTTTCAAAGCCACAGTAGCTCTCTTTATTACAATTTTAAATTAATTGAGGAGGAAAGACTTTTTGCTTGGTAGATTGTGTTTGATTTATTATTGAGGTCGAGTCGAAACGTGCAGAGCCACCCAAAATAGGAATCGGAAGGGTATCACAAACAAGAAAAGAAAAAAAACAGCAGTCAAGGAAAACTTGAGAAGCACAGGAAATTTTGACCATGGCGGAGTCCGACTGGAGAAAAGCAGGTGGTGGCGGCGCCGGCAATGACAGAGGAGGAGGCGACGGTGACAGAGGCGGAGGAGGTTATAATGACAGAGGTGGAGGCCGAGGAGGAGGTGGCGGAGGTTGGCGCGATCGTGATGGAGACCGAGGAGGCGGTGGCGGCTATGATAACCGAGGAGGCGGTGGTGGTGGCGGCGGCTGGAGAGACAGAGACAGTCGTGGTGGTGGCGGTGGAGGTTACAATGATAGAGGAGGCGGTGGTGGTGGAGGTTACAATGATAGAGGTGGTGGTGGAGGAGGAGGCTGGAGAGACAGAGACAGTCGAGGCCCTTCCGGTCCTCCTGCCGGCGAAAGACCCCGTCTGAATCTACAAAAGAGATCAACCCCCGTCAATAATAGTGCTGGGCCATCAGCTGGAGCCAAACCGGCTGATTCCGGTCCCAAAGTGAGTATTGACAAGGCTCCACGGGAAGAACCTCCTCTCAAGGACGAACCAGCAGCTGATGGAGAGAAAAAACAGCAGGAGCGCAGGGAGCCCGAAAAAGTCAATTCCAGGGCAGCTGCTTTTGGTGATGCTCCTGCTGCTGGAAGCCGTGGTGGAAATCAGGTAAGTAAATTCGATTCATCAAAAAAGCAAATTCATGCATGTTTTTATGACAAAAAGTGAATATGAACTGAACCCGATCCATGTTCCCGTTCTGTTCCATTTTCCCGTTATATTCTCCAACCATTTATCAGCCACGAAAGGAGCGTCCCGAGCGAGACAACAATAGCAACAATAGTGGACCACCACCTGTTCTCAACAAACGATTTGAAGGTTTGGCGGAAGAAGAAAGGAATCGAAGCCGAGACACCCGTAGTGGTGCAGGATTTGACCGAGACCGCGACAGTCGTGGTGGAGGATTTGATCGAGACAACCGCGGTGGAGGACGGGATGCAGGACCACCCCCCGTCCAGAATTCTCGCTTTGCAGCTGCTGCCGAGGCGGATCGTTCGTACAACAATGATCGTGGAGATCGCGGCGGTCGCAATGACAACCGTGACCGTGGACCTCCTCCCATTCAAAACTCACGATTTGCAGCCGCTGCAGAGGCTGATGGAGCTCCCGCTCGTAACAGAGACTACATGAACGAACGGGGGCCACCACCCACGCAAAACTCGCGATTTGCTGCCGCTGCCGAAGCGGACCGTTCATACAACAATGATCGTGGTGATGATCGAGGAGGAAGTGGTGGGGGTGGCTGGAGCGATAGAGACGCTCGTGGCCGCTACGAAAACCGTGGACCTCCACCCACACAAAATTCTCGATTTGCAGCAGCTGCCGAAGCTGATGGAGCTCCTGCTCGCAACAGAGATTACATGAATGATCGTGGGCCACCACCCGTTGCCAACTCTCGATTCGCGGCTGCTGCCATGATGGCAGAACAAGAAAATGCCGAACGAGACGAAAGACGGAGGGAACGATTCGATGATCGAGGTGGTTATGACGATCGGCGTGGGGGATCTGGATACGGGGGAAGAGACCGCTACAACGATCGTGGCGGTGGTGGTGGATTTAACCGAGATGAGTTGCCTCGTGGACCCCGAAGCGTCATGGATGACCTTCCTCGTGCGCCTCGTGGAACAGACATGTCACTGTCTGGAAACAAGAGATTGGACACTTTGTTGAATCCCAAGGCACGGAAAAAGGAGGACATCTTGGTTATACCCAAAGAGAAAATGGCTGCAGAGCATGCAGCTGCCGTGCTAGACTTTCCCATGAAGCCCATGAAGAAGAAGGACGAACAGGAAGAAGAGAAAGCGCCTGAAAAAGCACCCGAGCCTGAACCAGAACCCGAGCCAACTCCAGAACCCGCTCCTGAGGTCCCACAGGTTGATGAAGAAGAGATGTTGGCCGAATTCGCAAGCGGCAATAAACAGGGTGATGATCTCAAACAATGGGTGACAGAGAATAGCGCTGTGTTGCCGTCAGTCGAGAAGTTAATTTTCCACTATCTCGAAGAAAAACAACAACTGAACCCTGATGTTTCTTGTGCGTGGGCTGCTCCTGAAAAATATGGTGCCGCCCTTTTGTTTCTTGTGGAAGACAATCTTGCCAATCAGATGCAAGTTCTATGGGGTGTCCAAAAGTACTGCGACAAGCTTGGTTTTCCAAAGCTCAACGACGAAGCGGTCGTGCAATCCATGTTCCGTTCGATGTACCAGTACGATCTCGCGTTGGACGATGCATTTGCCGAGTGGAAGGAAGACGAGTCACCAGAGCACGAAGCGGGCAAGCTGAAGGCTGTTATTCAAACTGTCAATTGGTTCAACTGGCTGGAAGAAGACGACGAGGAAGAGGAAGAAGAGGAATATGGCGAAGAGGAAGAGTAGGCACCCACTGCGCGATTGCCGGTGTAGCTCGCATGCATATCATTATAGTTGGTTGTTTTGATTAAGCTACGTTTATGGTCAGCATCGCCTTTTCGAAGGTTTAGGTTCTAATGGCCAAGCTAAGCAGGAAAAAAAAACATCACCTGTTGTTTCGTCTACGTAGGTAGAGTAGATCACCACTATCGTTCTCTCTTTTCTTTCTTCACTCTCGTTTTATCTCGAAGAGCCCGCTGATTGATGTCAATCTCCTTGGAATCTTCAATTCCTTTTCGGAAAGACTTGCGGTCAAAATTGATGGCTTTACGTTTTCTACCAGTCCTCAGTTTGATTTCATGCTCTTTCAACACGTCTTCTGCCACCTTTTCCCCGTGATCCACAAGAACAATTGCTGCCTGCTCTTCTTGTTCAAGTTGATGCAGTCGATTGTTGAGATCATCCCCTGTCACCGTTGCTGGTTGTTTCAGGTTTTTAGAAGCATCTCCATCCGCATCAGAGCTCTCTTTCGCTGTCGTGGACTCCCCGTTTGATTCTTCTTCGTCGTCTTGGTGTGTGGGAGCACCATCATGCCTTTGAGCCGCGCTACGTGGAAACGAGAAACTGGGGCCATCATTGTCGTGTTCACTGTCGTCCAAAGCTTCTCCTTCGTCGTCTTCGTCATCACTCTCCTCGTATGCTTCTCCTGTCGAAACCGCCAACCTGGCCCGATCTAACTTTCTCTGGCGCCGCTCGTCTTCCAATTGAAGGTTCCTGTTCACTTCCTCGGAAATGCCATTGACAATCCCAAGAGCATAGCTCAACCTGGCACTCTTGGTGCCGATATTGGTAGTGGTTCCTTGTTTATTGTTGTTGGGTGTGTACTCGGCCGTCATTTGTGCAATTCGTTCCGTTGCCACACGAAAGGCATACCCGGCCAGCTGGGCATTGGTATAGATCCCATAAAACACCACTGTACACCTGTGACCACGCCGTACTTGGTTATATACCTTGACCCCAAAGTTTTTCGCGACTGGACTGCATAGGTTGGATATCCATCTTGCATATTGTGCTGGTTTCCTCGTTTTTCGATTGACAATTTGAACTTTGACCATGCCACCTTTTAACACTTCGTCATTAGAACCAGAATTATTGTTCTTGGCCTCTCGTTCCTTGAGTAAAATAGCTTGAGACAGGTTGTGTTTTCGCATGAGCCTCTGTGCCAACTTCATGGCATTGCGTGCTTCATGTTCGTTGCTTTCTGAGTGGAATCCAGTATTGAGTAGTTTGATGATTCGATCCTTGACGGCCCGGTCTGCTTTGTTTTTGCCGGCACCATCCACCAACGTGGAGGCTTCTTCCAAGCCACCATTATTAGTATCGTCTCGTTCCGACGGTTTTCCAGGAGCTGCCGGTACATCTTTTTCGTCCATGAGAACCTGAAGGGGTGATTCGGGTGGCGGCCGTCGTTTTTGTTGTTTTTTGGCGGCAGCCATTATTCCCTCTTCTTCTGCATCAAAATCTGAATCTTGACTGTCATCGTCTGATTCTTCCTCTGATGACGAGGCTTCCCACGCTGATTCTTGATCATTCACTTCCTCTTCATCCTCACTATTGTCATCCTCCTCGGAATCCGAGTCGGAGCTCAAGGCGATTGTCTCCTCCCGCTTTTTTGCCTCTTTTTTCTGTAACATTTCCTCGGTAGCGTCTTGCACGCTATCATCATCATCATCATCGTCGTCCACATTTTCAGTCGGTTCCTTCTTGACAGGTCGAGACAACTTTGGGATCAAGACCAAAGTGTCTCCATGCTCAATTTCGGAGACCTCTTGAACCTCGGCATCCCCTTCCAATGTCAGTTGGTACACTTCTTGGATGAGATCATTATCTTTGCCAGTGATAACATCCAATTTCGCCACAATTTTCCTCAACAGAGCCTCAAAGTCAATCGATGGGTCGAAACGCAAGAGTCTCTTGGGGCCGTCGTGGTTGTATTGGATCTTGACTCGGAGCATGCTATGGTTGTGTTGTGGTGTTGTCACCGTCATTGTCGAAGGAGTGAGCGTGGACATGGTGCCTTTGTTGGAAAATGGAATGAGAGCATTGACTAAATCCTTGAGTACCGGTATCAACCTCCATTCTGACACGTTTAGAGATGACGTGGCTTTCTGGATTCTGGATCTTTGCTCAAACCGGTACCAGTACCTGGTACCAGTACCACCTAGAAACCCAAGACAAGCCCTCGTGACATTGTCGTCATGGCACATGCAACAGCGGGCAAGAGTCTCCTTCCCTGTTTTGTTCTTTATCTCGAACTGCCTCAGGCTGAATAAGCACTGCCACTATTACTCGAGTACAATGAACAACAACAACAATAACTTGCGAGATCCGAACAACAATCAGGAAGAAAATGATGATGATGAAATCCACAACCACAACAACAACAACAATGAGGAACCCGTGGCAGCCGCCATTGCTCACCAAGTGCTGAACGCTGCTGGCGTCAATGCGTTGCAACCATTGGGACCCTCCGATCAAAGCCGCATGACGCTATCTACACAAGAACGCGAATGGGCCATGGCCATCAAACAAGCCATTGAGAGCAATCCGGAAGTCGACAACGAATCCGACTTTTTCTACGCCGCAATGGCTCTGGTGGAACAGGGCAATGTGGAAGCGGCTGTGCGGCGCACTCACAATCTGCAAGAGATTCGTCAAGAATACGACATTGTCGATAGCTTTGAACGAGGACGACGGGCACTCCATCAGTCCTTTCAGCTATATCCAGAGCACTTTTTGTCCTTTAGCTACAGCTATCAATATGGAAGCTACGTGCTCGTGGTGGATTTTGCCAAACAACCCACGGTGCAACTGTTCCACTCACACATTGAAGGCATGAAACCTAAACTGCGTGAAATTTATTACATGAATCAAATTGTTTCTCCCGACTTTGAATCCATTCGCAAAGGAGCCATTCTCGTGGCCGAATGCGGGCGAGTCGATCTCGTGACGGGAACCAAGAACATGACACTCTTTCGACACATTTGGCACATTATTCTGGCATTTCCATCCAAAATGCAAAAGGTCAAACATTTTCACACGGGGCTGTTTTCCAATCTCCTCGTGTCGGCTACCAAGAAATTCCTACCTGAAGAAATGTGTTCCTCCTTGGAAGTCGGATGCATCTGTGAAGCAGGGTCGCTCGACCGGCTGTACCTGCAACCCAACTTGGAAGCTGCCAATCAACGTGTGCTCTGTCGTCTCGAAGAAACGCTCTTGAGGAGGTACGAGAATGAAGCAAAGTTTAAGCTGTAGCGAGAGCAAAAGAATGCAGCAAATTGTGGATGAGAACCTAGACCAATAGACATTGATGAGTGGACGATTTGCCTCCAATCCCCTGCCAGTTCTTTATCCCCAGCAAGATGGGCACACCAAACACTAGCACTGGACGTTTCCACTCTCACCTTGCACTGCATCTCCAATGCTCATTAGCCTCAGCCTCGTATTCTTTATATCCCTCTGGAACCCAGCCTTCCACTAACAAAGGTGGGAACCTTGCCGTATTCCTGCTTTTGTGCCAAACATACCATGTAGGCACAGTATCAAAGACATGGAATGGCATTGATTCTCAGCTTTGTGGCACAAAAGCTGTGTATTACAGAAGCAATATCTGCTGGTTCTTCTGAAGTGCCCTTATGATGTCATCTTGTTCTATAGGAGCATACGGGCACATCACCACTCCATTGCTGAACGTATGAGTCACACTCAGACTTGGCCATGCATGACACATGTGGCAACACACAAGGGGGGCTAGATGGACTGCATTGGATCTGTCTCAACAGCAGCATCAGGAAAGACGTGCATTCCATGGGGGCATGCATCCCTTTGCCAACCTTGCAACCAACTGCTGCAGAAACCCGGATCACCGGGAAAAGGCTTGGTGCTGCACTGATTCAGACTCCTGTTGGGAATACTCTGACTCCTCTTGGGAATACTGCAGCATGCATCCGGGCTCAAGAGGCAACCAGCACCACTTGAGGAAATCTCTCAAAAAGGCAGAGTGACTCCAGTGGAATGACCAATACTATAATCTGCAATCTTAGCTGCCAGGCATGGATAGGCGGGAGCCACACAATCACAAGTTGATCCCGGGTAATGTCGAGTTGGCTGGACTTGAAGGGAACTATTGCTGTGCTCCTGACGAGCTGACAGTTGGGCATGGCGCTACACCATGTCACCAAACGTTCTTTGGCGGACGCGAGCAGTTTCTTATCAGGTGGCTATTATTTTTAATGAGAGATCTACCGTCGTAAGTTGGTCGTTCCGGCCATGCTTATTCTTTCTTCTTGCTAGACTCGGTACCGCTACCAGAAAACCAGCTCCCAATGTATTTCTTCCACGTCTTCTTCACAGCGTACATGTACGTTTTCTTCTTTTTCTCTGCCTCTTTCGCCTTTCGAGCTTCACGCAATCGAATGCGCTTCTCGTTCACGCGAGCCCTACGGCGTTCCATCTCCATGTAGTCCGCTTCATCTTCCTGGCGATGCAGTTCGTATTTCTCAAGCATTTCCTCTTCGCGTGCCTTCTTGCGTGCTTCCATCTCACGGGTCCCGCTATCGAAATGCCAATTCAAGAAGCAATGAACAATGAAAAACCTGGTGACTAGTGGCAGTAGGGCTTGGAGGTGGACAATGATAGTGACCTCAGACTCAAACAAATGGTCAACGTCAAGACCAAATAGTAGCACCTGCATTTGTTTCCGTGTCAGTACGGAAATCATCAGACACGATAGGAGGCAGACAGGGAAGAGGACGTGTGTCAAGAACTGGAAGTATTGTTCCGAAACATCGGCGAAACGAGAAAGGGTGCCATTGACCTCGTCAATTGACTTGCAGACTTTTCCAGACATTTTGTCCAACGCTTTGGCGCGCACCTGTGCAGATCGTTCCAAAGAACCGCCCAATGAATTCATGTCATACTTTAGCTGACGGGCACATCGCTCCGCCAAGACGTTTGCGTCGTCGGTGGTAGAACGATTGTTCTCGTCCTTTGAGCTACCGTTCACCAGGTAACACTCAATCTCCTTCACGGAAACACCGCTTGAGTTCGTTTCGGCCATTGTTGATTCCTCAGCGGACATGTTTCAGATGGAGTGCACGTTAGCCACTGTTCTTCCCAAGTTATGCAATGTTGTCGAGATGAAAAAGAATGAGAGCAGCCAAGTTGTTGTGGCAGAGGCAAACAAGTGAAGAAACGGCAGAGCGTCGCGCGGTTACTGGCCAATCAAAAGTATCTTTTGCCTCTTACGTAGCGCTTCTCAAAACAAAGTTGGCTATCCGTCTATTCTAATCATGAAGAACATCAGGTAGAGCCAGCCAGGATTCATTGGTGTGCTGTCGATGTTGGGCAGCAGGTTGAAGAGCTGTGTTCCGAAACGTAAAACTACGACTGTGGACGTTCCGTCGATTTAATGTTCCGAAACGTAAAACGAAAGGGGCTCCCGTACGGTACTGTAGATAGCAGCGATAGTCCACTCATCAAACGAGGGGTAGGCTGTGATAAAGATGGCCTTGTTGTGTTTACTGAATTGCTGTCCTGAGATACCATGGTCTTGACGTCACCGGCAGCGAAGTCGCACCGTCCCCGTTGCCCTGCCTTCCGACTACATGGCGTGCCCTTCCGACTACATGGCGTGCCCTTTCGCTGCCGTCGACCCAACTCGAACGAAAGAGCCCATGTAAGCATATCCGTACTGGACTTGTAATGACGGGTGTTTTCGGGGGATCCTCTACGATTCGTTCGTTGATGCCTTTCGGGTGCGTTCAATCTCGAGGCACTCTAGCTAGTCGTCTCGACTGTCACTCGACTCGACTCGTCGTCGCCATGAAACGAGTTTGCATCATCGACATTCGTTTTGATGTCCTCATCCAACAAAGATTACGAAAGAAAATAGATTCTCTGATTACTGGTACAAGATGTGTTCGTATTGGTCCATCTGGACCACGACGTGGTGATACCGTACTGTAGCATCCTCGAACCGGAACATTGCGGGGAACCCTGATAAATCGCCGCGTTGTTGCAGCTCGAGGCCAAAACTCAGCTCGACTTGACTCAACAACAGTACCGGTACGGTAGGTGCAGACCCTCAAAGCAGTCGAGAGCAAAGGACTATCCTCCAGAACAATGGTTTTGGCCAGTGAAGGTTCGACAGTCGTAAAGGTAAGTGCAGCACGAGGAGGCTCAACATGTAAGTTTCAACATTACGTTAGGGTTAAGGCTTATGGTCTGGCCATTCCCAGATGACCCTCGCGGACAACCAAAGAAGACAGACGACCACACTAACACCAACCACCAAAACTACAGCGTTGAAGAGGACTTCGATAGAGGACAAAGAACCAAGACCACTCTTCTTGATTTTCGACAAAGTCACAATGGCACCTGCTCTGACGCTTCCTCCTCCCCGGAACGCTCCACCCGGTACGCAACAACCAGCAGCCACCGCCGGCAAGAAAAAGGCACCGCCCAATAATACTAAGCCTCGCAGCAAGGCTCCATCGTACGCCGAACGGTGTTGTTTGGCCCGTGAAGCCGCTTCCAAAAATCCCGAAGAACGTCGCCGAGGACCCAAATTGTTTGTCCCCCGGTCTCTGCAAGACTTTGACGATGGTGGAGCCTATCCGGAGATTCATGTGGCGCAATACCCGAGACACATGGGAAATCCTCATTTGAAAAAGACGGCCGGCAGTGGCGCCGCGGGGGCGCAGACCACCAGTAAGGCCATTGTGAGTGTCCAAGTGGACAAGGACGGTGAAGTGAGCTACGATGCCATTGTCAAGGGAGGGACCAATTCGGACAAGACGGTCTATTCTCGCTACGAAGATTTGGCCGCCAAGGAAGCCAAAGAAGAAGACATTGCCTTGCCAACGGCCGAAGAAGAAGAAGCCACCACGGCCAAAACCAAGGCAGCTCTGGATATGATTTTGGGAAAACACACGGCACTGGACAAGCCATCTGGAACCGCCATTATCAATGCACAGACGTCGCAAAATCAAGAAGCCAAGACACAATTTATCAAATACACTCCAAACCCCGATGCCCCTGGCTACAATCCAGCCGCGGCACAACGTGTCATCCAAATGGTGCCCAAACAAGTCGATCCCATGATGCCTCCCAAACACAAACACATCCAAGCGCCACGAGGACCCGCCGAAGATCCCGTGCCGGTCCTCCATGCCCCTGCCAAAAAATTAACCAAAGAGGAACGAGAAGCCTGGAATATTCCATCTTGTATTTCTAATTGGAAAAATACCCGAGGTTACACCATTCCACTCGATAAGCGATTGGCGGCCGATGGACGAGGATTGAGAGAACATACCATCAATCCGGATTTTGCCACCCTCAGTGAATCACTCTACGTGGCGGAACGACAGGCACGGCAAGAAGTACGATTGCGAGCGCAAGTCCAAAAGAAATTGGCATTGCAGGAAAAGGAACGACGAGAAGAAGAATTGAGAGAATTGGCCAATCAGGCTCGTCTCGAACGGAGTGGAGTCGTGGTGGCGCCTCCCAAGGGAGGAGGAGACGAATCGGATTTGGATGACGACGGCGAAGATGGCATCAAGGTACGAACCGTCCGTGACACTACTAATAATAGCAGTAGTGAACCAAGCAACGCACACAAAATTCCAGCGACAGACGACGAAGTCGCGGCCGCACAACGAGAAAGACTCCGTATGGCACGAAAACGAGAGCGTGAAAAAGAATTGCGCATGGAACAACAAAAGAAACAAAAATTCGAAGACGAGCGCGATGTTTCCGAACAAATTGCTTTGGGCGTGCACCAAGGTACTGGTGCCTTGGCGGGAGAAGTCGATGCACGCCTCTACAATCAATCTGCCGGAATGGACAGTGGATTTGGACGGGAAGATGAATACAATACGTACAGCAAGCCTCTCTTTGACCGAACTGCTGGAGTGAGTGGTGCCAGTATTTACCGACCCAGTCGAGATGAACAAGCCAATGCAGATGATCAATACGCCGAGCTCAAGGCGGGTGCCACATCCAAGTTTCAAGCTGGAAAGGGATTTGCGGGAGCCGAAGGGGGCATGGCGGTCAGTGCGGGTCCGCGTACAGGCCCTGTTCAGTTTGAAAAGAACAAGTGAGGAAACGGGTGGCAAATGGTGGGGCCTCGTTGAGTGGACTCGTGACTAGTAGCTAGTAGTATGCTTCCTGAAGTGAATCCGATTCTTTGATGAATGCATCTATTCATGCCGAAGTCTTTAGCTTTATTCTAGTGTATTTCGATTTATATTCTCAAACGTAGGAAGTGCTTCTCCCATCGTGATGATAATCGGAATGACTTGAAGTGTTTGAGTTCAGTAGAGCACATCGACGAAGCCAGGGTTTTCATTCACTGTGGGGACTGTGGGGGAAGCGTTCCCCTCGCCCTCGTTCACAGCCAACGAAGGTGATGCTATCTTCTTGCGTCGAAACCCGAGCACTTTGCGAATCCAGGAAGCTGTCCGGCCACTGTCGTCGCTGGCAGAAGGACGTGCGTGATACAAGTCTAACCATTCCTGAGGCACAGCTTCCGGCTTCGATCCCGAGGACCCTGGAGTGTAAATGGTGGTTTCGGGTGCCGTGTTGGGATGGGGCGTGTCAAAGCAAGAGGAGTAAGCGGTGGTCACCATCATCTTGTTTCCATAGAATCCCACTGCAGGTGATCGAAAGGCACGTCCTTGACCTCCCACGGTGATGGGAGTCTTGGGGGGTCGTTGATTCTGCTCTTGCTGTTGCTTGAGACCGGGTGATGATTTGGGATAAGGAGTCTTGCGAATACGGCGCATCTTGTTGTGGCTGATTGAGGCTGGGGACTGAAGCAGTGCTTTCTTGGGCGTGACAAACAGGACCTTGCGTCGAGTGGCGATATAGTTGGGCTGTGTGGGAAACTTTTGAATTGGAGAAAACGTGAGCTCGCGCTTGGTCTTATTTGTTGTGGTGGTCGTGATGATGTTGGGCACCGGCAGATTAGTTCCTGGCTTCATCTTGATGCTGTGAGTGAACGGAGTAAGACCCACACTTTCAAAGCTCGCGTCGTGATGGTTCAGACTCGAATCCTCGACCTTGAAGATGCCGTCGGCTTCCTTTGCGAGACAATCGTCGTCGTCGTCAATGTCTGGGAGGAAGATCTTGGGCGAGGTTGAGCATTGAAGAGTGTTGTTGTCAGCACTGTGATGATTCAGGAATTCCAGTTCTTCAAAAGATAGGTTCGTGTACTCGTCTTCAAAGCGATCTTCCATCTGCGCCATTGAAGATACCAAAGACGGCGACTCCGTATTGAATTCCAGGTTGGCGGCCATGGGGTTGTCGGGACGGGGCGGCGGGGAGATGAACTCGTTGCTATTGCATTCGCACATCATGGTCTCAAGGAAGGTCGTAGATGGATGGATGAAAAAGTATTGACGAAGAGGGCTTGCAAGTTCTCGAGAAGAGAAATTATGAATGAAATGAAGGACATAAAGGTATGCAACTGAGAAACGAAACCAAAAATGAAACCACCATTTCCCATTTTGATTTTAAAATCTGAAGTTAAACTTCGTCGATCAGGGATCCAAGAAACCGTTTCTCTTCTATCTCCTCGTACCAGTCGTCTAATGATATTGTAGCCATTTTTTTTACTGTTGTGAGTTTGAAGTGTTTCAATGGCTTTTTGAAACAGTTTGATGTGGTGGCTTGATCACAAGGGAACTTGACTGTCACTCCTGCAAGCAAGCCTTGTAAAGCAGCTGAGCTGCAAAATTTGAGAACGAGGACTGACTCAGTCACCTGGGATGCAGATCGGACCCCCCAAGAAGAAAGGGTTGCAAACCGCATCATCTCTTGTGATTGTTGATGTCAGAATGATATAGTCAATCACAAGTTCGGCCCTCAAGAACAGCATTTGGCAGTAGCGGAAGAGTATCTGAATGACTTGATAGCAGCTTGATAGGATTCTGTTTTTGAAGGCTCGAATCTTTCGGAACCCTTCTGCTTTCCTGTCTTTACGACCCAATCTTCAGTATCATGAATTGTCGACGCCCTTGTAGTTTTCTTTGGGGCCATATTTTGCTTGCCGCTGCTGCAATAACACTGGTGAGCACGTCTAGAATAGGTTGTAACGCCCTGAGCTCTGCAGTTCTCGATACAGTCAGAATAGCCAGGATGCAGAACAAGGAAGAAAAGCGTCCACAAGTTTCCTTTTCCCATGTCCACCTCTATGTGGACGATTTGAAGGATCTGGAAGTCTACAAGGACCTGGAAAATAGACTGAATGGTTTTGTAAAGGGCTGCAAAGAGCCGCTGGGCCAAGACATTCCCACACAACGAAGTGATTGGAAAGCTTTACAACCCGACCATTTTTCGTCCGACAAACCAACGGCATTTGTTCCACAGAACCGGGATTTGGTCCAGCAGCTCTTGTCCGGCTTTGGCTTTCGTGTTACGGGAGCTCGCTATGCAACCAATGACGCCTGTAATACTCGTTCTGTATTGATCACTTCCAAGGATCCATCAGGTGTTCAATTCTTGCTGACCGCCAAGGATCCTGCTGCCGAGTCCAAGGAACACGATTCGTATCATCATTTTGATGCTGGTAAGGAGAACCTTCCGTGGCTTCATAGCGAGTTCTTGTTGCATTTTGCCCTTACCTCTCTTGATCTCTTGCCGTCGATTCTCTAATAAGACTGTCTCGATCGATTCTACCAGTGCCATGCTGACCGTCCAGGAATTGCCGTCCTGGCATTTTTGGTCGAAGATGTGGATCTCATACACCAACGCTACCAAAAACTCCACCCCAATTTGGTTGTTGGCATGTGGGATTATCCCCAAGACCATGTCAAGATTTTGGAAGTCTATGCTTATTATGGCAAAGATTTGGAAAGCAAACAAGCGGACAAGGGCACCATCTTGCGGTTTGTCCAAGACAACCGACAAGGTGCCAATGAACAGGCTGGAAAGATTTGCCCAGTGCCTGGATTATCGCAAGTAGATGCCAAGTTTGATGACTTCACCCAGCCAGCCTATTGTGATCACTGGGTTTCTAATGGTAAGGCCAGTACCAGCCAGCTTTTGAGTACGTGGAAGTTGCGCATCTTTACAATCTTATCCTTTGTTTGCTAGTGTTTCATCGCAGAGAGTTCCTGGATACCCTATTGGATACTCTAGACTTTACTCCAAAGGTATGCCGCTGGGTGCTGAAGACTGCCCGTTCTGTGATGTTGATTCTAATCGATTTACTCTTTGCTCGCGCCTCTGACTCAATGCCAAGGTGGACTTTAATGCGGGAGTTGTGGCGGCCGGGGAAGCGCAAATTGAGAGTACCGTCACTGGAAATGATGCGGCCACTCTCGTAGACAATCTGAGCAAGGAGGAAGCTTTGAGGGATCAGAGCCAGGTTTACCTGCCCATCAACAATGCGCTGTCACAAGTAGGGTAAGTAGACCCACAAGAAAGGGCAACCCCCCCAAGGTTGATGTGAAAACCTGATAGATTCCCGTGCGTTCACCCTCTCTCCGACACCAGACATGTCCATGGCTTCCTTGAAGAGCTGGGACAAGGTATTCAACACATTGCTTCCAGAGTGGACGATCTGGTGGCGTTTGTACAACGAGCCAATGATTCGCGGAAAATTACCGGCGAGGTGAGCGCTTTGAGCAACTGCTGTAACTTGCTGTGTCTCCTGGATTACTCACTCATCATCGGTCGCATAGGGTTTTACGTTCCTCCGCATTCCTCGGAGCTATTACGGTGTCGTGACTATCCCATTCTTGATCAGTCAGGTTGGAAGCACTCAGTCGTCAGGCGAAGGTGGGAACCCTGGATTGTCGGAGGACAGTGCACGGGCTATCCAGGAAGCCTGCATCAAGTCCGATGTAACATCGAAGGATGGAGCAGTTGATTTGGAACTGACACGACAAGAAATCTCCGACCGGCTTAGCAAAAACATGGCAGAAGAATACTCGAACGACTTCAACATTCAGAAGGATGCAGTTCTAGATGCCATTCTTCACTCTCGGTATTCCAACCTCTACAGTTTGCTTCGCCATCACGTGACAGAGGAGACCTATCTTGGCATTGTCCGCAATCAGATTTTGGTGGATGTTCAGGTAAGACTGGTTCAAGCTGGATCAACTACATGAGTGGCGTACGGATTGCATACTCACCACCAGACCACGTCAATCAAACAGGGTGACGATCTTCTCTACCAGATCTTCACAAGCAACGTCTTGCAACGTAACCCAGGAGACGAGGCTCCGTTCCTTGAATTCATCCAGCGAGTTTGCTCCGTTTGTACAGAGGAGAACGGCTGCGCGCAGAAGGTGAAGCCAGGTTGTGGCGGGTTTGGGTAAGTCAAAAGCCTCGGGCGCAGTCTCGTCTCAACTATGGCCTACTTTTCCATTTTCTCATCTCATCTTTCGATCTCGACAATTGACACTCATGGCATTCGTAGAATTCGCAACTTCTTGACACTGTTCCTGTCCATCGAGGTGAGCAAAGCGATGCAGGAGGTCTCGGAGGCAATGGAAGCGGGCGACCTTGCGCGTCAGCAGTACGCAGAACAAATGGTGGATGCTTTCACTCGGCAACTCAATGAAGCCAACCCAATCTTGACAGCCATTTCCGATGCCATGACCGACGAAGGGCGCATCTTGGAGGCTGTGGAGAAAGCTGTTGCCTCACAGGCTCCCGACGACGAAATTGCTGCCTTGCAGGCCAGGATGGAAGAGGCTGGGAAACGAAAGCAAGCCGGAAACGATGCCCTGATGGTATGCAGCGCACGCTACAATGAGCTGATGAAGTCTCTTCGCGAGGAGAGAGCCAGCAAGTGATTGAGCGTTCACCTCAAGCTGAGACAACCCGTTCAAAGATTTCCTCCAATGCTGATATATGTACAGGCACGCTAGCAGAGAGGACTACATCCAGAACATAGAACAATTAACAGCTAAAAGCAGAACACCAGCACGAATTGAATCCTTGACTTCGCGTTGCCTTGTGTAATCGTCTGCACTCCTTCAGGCGTGAGGCCATCCATGCCCGATCGAAAGAGCCCGCTGCAAGTGGTGCTAGCTAAGCTACTAGTACTACTGACGTAGCAAAGGATTCTACATGAAGTGTCGCCAAGGTAGCGGCTTTGGAGGCCAGGGCGTTCCTGGTGAGCGGTTGAGGGTCTGAGCTACTGCTATGCTACAGCTACCCTATCCTTCTCTATGAAGTAAGAAAGGTTTTAGGTTGATTGGATTGGGGGTTGTTTTATTGATCAGATCAGAATCACTAGAAGTCTTGCACCATTGATGATTGCACTACTAGTAGACAATTTAACGTTGTGTGCTTCCTTTTCCTCCTCTGGATCCCTTTCCTCCCATGTGCTTGGGAACCTTTTGGAATGAGTGTGGCTTGGAACCGGCACTGCTGGATCCTTTTCCACTCTTGCCTTTGTTGGCAGCCTTCTTGGCCTTGAGCTCCTTGAGGGCAGCATCTCTCTGTGCGGTACGGACTTCACTCTTTTGGGACGCCTTTTTGCGGATCTCCTCGAGGGAAGCACCCACGACGGCTCTTTGTACCTTTCCAGTTCGAGTTCGCTTCTTCTTGGTGGTGGTTTCAGTGATACCCTTCTTGTGCAGACGACGCCAAGCTTGTGTCCATACCAATTTGGCGGCCTTTTTACGCTGAATTGTCAGACTGAATGCCTTGGAGGAACCAAGCCAGATGGGCTTGCCATCACGACGAATCATGAGTTTCCCATTTCCAGGGTAGATACGGTACTCGGAAAGAGCACAAAGTTCCGCTGCAAATTGACATTACAGAGAGAGAGAGAGATGGTTAGACGAAGACAAGCACGTGAATCTATATCTACGAGTCAAGTTGGATGGATGCTTGCAAGATGACCTTTGGCAGTGCTACCGTTTGAAGGCAACTCCACAAAGTCGCAAAAGCCTAGAGACCAGCCTAATACATCCCCTCCCATCCTCATCAACGCCGCACTAGCTATTTCAGCAACTCACTGTTAATCACCATCTTGACCGCTTATCGTTGTTGTTACCAAGAAGCCGAGAAGGATGAAGCAGCAAGCATCAACAACAGCCGACAACGCAAAGCTGAAAGTGACAATGGCGGCAGTACTAAGCTCAACGGGTTAAATGCCGTAGAAAACTCAAGTAAGAGGTAACACTAAGTTTGTCATTAGAGTTTGAGCTATATTCCATCCCTGTGGGACTCGACTCGTCACTCGACTTGACTCAAAAATTGCTCGAGCAGCACCGAACTCGCTTCGTCTTCTCGCTTTTGCCCGCCTTTTCCCGGCTGTGGTAGGAAACTGCGTACAGCGTAGAACCTACGGCACCGACAAAGATCCAACCTCGATCGCCGGTCTGCAATCTGATTTCCAGGAACCTTGCATCCCTCCTCGAGGGAAGGATTCAATAATTCCTGGTGCGCTGCCAATGGCGGAATCAAAAATTTACTTTTTGGTTCCGACCATGACGGCAAAAGCGCATCGATGGGTTGTCATTTTAAAACTCCATCGAGTTTGTCGAGATGTCAGTCAGCCAATGGTGGTCAGTGTTGCATCCGAAAGGAGATTGTAGCGGCAGCTTTGTTTGCCTTCCCGTTCCGTTCTAATGGAAGGGATAGGGCTAACTTGGATGAAGCTGCATCCCCATTGGGATGATCGCTTGACCATGAGCATGCCGCGAAAGACGGCCATGGCTAGCCTGATTCCCCGTCAATCTTGTTGGCTCCTACATGCACCTTCTTGCCGGCAGTTACTCTTTGCCTACACAAGCTCCATCCATCTTTGATTGCGGCTCTGAGGTCTCTCTGGATTCAGCCCGACGATGTGGGTCTCTTGCCACTGTTGTGAGGCGCCGACAGTCCCTTGATTCGCTTAGAGAAGCAACCATGAAGGTGCATGCGGTTTGTCTCCCTTTGCTGTCTGGATTTGTACTGGCTTTCTTCGGAGATGTCGCTGGATGAAGTCGAAGCTTGATTGGTCCAGCTGGACACCATGGGTTTTTGGCAGCTCCGTGCATGTTATGGTAAAGGTCTTGGCGTGACATTGGTACGGGCAAGCGTCGAAAATTCCAAGGTGTCGAGCAAGGACAATCAAGGGAACCACCCAAGGAGCAGCAACACTCCTTCGTCGAATGATGGTGCTCCAAGTTCCGAAGAGATTGCCTCCAACGATGAAGATCTGGAAGCGCTGCTACGGAGGCGAGGCCATCTCACCATCCTTCGCTGCAGCAGGCAGCCAGATTTTCATCGTCCCCGGCAATCTTCTCAGGACTTTGGTGAGGCGGGCGGCACAACAAAGGCAAGCTCTTTGGTTTGATTGGTGGCACAATCTGCTCTTGTGTCATTGGTTTGGCCTGAGATCTTGGTTTCTTTCTTGTGTTGTCGGCTTAGTCAGCTCTGCACTCATCTCTGCTGTGACTTGAATGGAATTGAATTGTTGTGGGTGCTGGATGGTTGCCTCTTGTTCAAGCAGTGTGCTGCATGTACTTATGCTGTACACATGCTAGGACCAAGGAAGATATCCATCCAGCAGCTCCAGCTACACTCTAATCAACACCATGCCATGAGGCAAGGATGACATTGTGCGGCAAATCTTGTTGTGCCTTGGGGTGGTGTCTTCCAGCCGGTCTTCTGAGTCCGTTCTATTTCTCTCAAAGTGCTGGTTGTCTGTTTGTTTGTCTGAGATGACTGAAGAAGATCTTCTATCTTCCTTTGTTTCTGGCCAGCAGATCCACCACCACCTTGAGCGAATAGGAGCAGTGGATAAGGCTACATCCTTGACACAAAGAAGAGGCAAGTTCTTTGGCTTGATTGGTGGCACAATCTGCTCTTGTGTCATTGGTTTGGCCGGTCATCTTGGCCTTTTCTTTGTGTGGTTGGCTTTGGCAGCTTTGCACTCATTCCTGCTGCGACTTGGAGTGTGGTTGTTGTTGGTGTCCCAAGAGACGGGACTGGAGAGACTCTGGAAGCTGATGTGATGGAAGCTGCAATTTGGTGGTCAGGGAAGCTTCTGTGACTTGATTGGCGGTACAAGTACTCTCAAGGTCACGACTATGGCACACAACTGGGGACAACTATGTGCATCTGAGTGTGGCCTCTCCCTTCCATTCTTGGTGGAAAGGGGTTTGCTCTACACTTGACTGCATTTTGTTGCCCCCATTGACATGCCTTCCATCCATCCGCCCTCCACTCTCGAATGATCTACCTTTACATGAGACCTTTGCAGTGTTCGACTTGGACCTATGACCATGCTTTGAAGATGACAGGGAAATGGCGAGATCTTCATGTGACTTGATTGATGCTACAGCTTGCGGCTATGCTGTCAGTCTAGACGTTTGACAGATCGAGCCCTTTCCTTGTGATACTTCTGGAGTCATGTGCACATCAGTTGGTCTCATTTCTATCCTCAAGATGCCATTGTTGCCATTTTTGCTCGTCTTCCAGCGAAGGTTGCGCTTCAGAGGATGTTTTGGCAGAGGCGAACACTTTGTCGCTCTGTCATGCGCATCCAAGTAGCTATGACCCTTCGCTGTGGTCGAAGGGAATGCTCTGTGGGTGACCCAAGATGGAGACACCTGCAAGACATCAAGGGATCCCGTTTGTCAACATCTGCTTTCTATGCTGACTTCATGGTCCCCTCGTTGATGGCTTGTTGATGTTTCCATTGTCTGGTGATGCTGGCAGCGAAGAGATCGCTCAGCCAAAGAAGCCAGAGTGAAGAGACACAAGTCATGGCACCGTTTTCCGCTGCCATGAGAGGGTGTGTCCTTGACTGATCGCTTCTTTTGCGATGAAGTCTTGGTGTGCCAAGAGCTGGACGGCAGAGGTCCCACCGGTACGATTAAGAATAGCAAGCCAAGATTAGATGTATGTATCTCCATATATTATTACCGTAGTTGTTTTGTCTTTTTGTAGTGGTAGTGCTATGCTTCTAACTCCGACCATCCCTAAGAATGGGTAGCCAAGAAGCTAGGGTGAGTGTTGTTGAAGGTCGGCCGCGACTGATACTGCTGGTTGCGTGGCTGGAACTGCATCTCCAATGCCACTATCGTCCTTGCCATTGATATCCACGACTCCCCCAGTAGATTGCTCTCTTCGTCGTACATTCCATGTCAAGAGTTTGTTCAGGGCAGACGTGTATGCACGTGCCGAGGCGATGATAATGTCGGTATCGGATCCCATTCCCGAGAACTTTCGGTTTCGGCTCACGCCACTTTGTGAATGAAGAGACAAGGAATCGTTGGGTCCACCTTCAATGGGGGTGATCTGGACTCGGGTGGTTGCCAAGGCCTGCAGTGAGATAGAATTCGAGAAAGAAAGCGTGAGACAAGAAAATAACCCAAACCAGCCTTGTACAACAATCAGCTGAAAACATAATCTCTCTTACCTCGATACCTTCCGTCACAGAGCTCAACTGATACGCTTCCAGATTGACCGACACTCCCGTGATTTGATCAATGGCCTTGTAGACGGCATCGACAGGTCCGGTTCCCGTGCATGCCACGTATCGTTCCACTCCATCCGGTCCTAGCATTTTCACCGTGGCAGTGGGGATTCCCGACATGCCCGTGGAGACTTGCAAGCCCGTGACGGTCCACAACTGATTGGACAATCCCGCTTGATCGGAAACCAGAGCTTCCAGATCATCGTCTTCCAATCCACCCTTTTTGCGCTCGGCCACTTGCTTGAATCGTTTAAAGACGGCATTGAGTTTGTCCACATCCAAATCGTATCCCAATTCCTTGAGACGCGTGCCCACGGCATTTCGCCCGGAATGCTTGCCCAACACAATACCGGCACCACTCTGTTGTTCTCCGCGCATGAGTCCAATCGATTCGGGTGTCATGATTTCGTAGGTGCTCTTGTTCTTGATCATGCCATCTTGATGGATGCCGGATTCGTGTTGAAAGGCATTGGCTCCGACAATGGCCTTGTGTGGTTGACAGGCCATGCCAGTGTATTCCGAGACCATTTTAGAAGTGGGGGTGATGTGGACGGGATTAATGGCCGTGTACAATTTGCCGGAACCAATTCCCATGCCTTCATCGAAATGGGTACTTCCCTTGAGGCTCAAGGCCATGACGATTTCTTCCAGAGAAGCATTTCCAGCACGTTCCCCAATTCCATTAATGGTGCATTCCAACTGTCGTGCTCCATTCAAAGCACCGGCAAGAGAATTGGCCGTTGCCAATCCCAGATCATTCTGACAGTGGGTACTAAAGATGACATTCTCAGCACCCTCTACATTTTCACGCAGTTTGTTAATCAAGGCACCAAATTCCCATGGCATGTTCCATCCCGTAGTATCCGGGATATTGAGAGTGGTGGCACCGGCTTTGATGACTTCCGACAAGATGCGGTATAGAAACTCGGGATCGGATCGACCGGCATCTTCGGGTGAAAATTCGATATCGGTGCATCCCAGGGATTTGGCAAATTCTACGGCATGAACGGCAATAGCCACAACTTCATCGGGTGTTTTGTTGAGCTTGGTTTCCATATGAATGGGGGAGGTGGCAATGAATGTGTGTACGCGGGGTCGAATGGCTCCCTTGACGGCATCCCATGCGGCCTGAATATCTCGGTCATTGGCGCGACTGAGACCACAAATGACGGGAACGTACCCATCGTCAAAGACGTCGTTTCCAACGATATCGGCAATTTGCTTGACGGCATTAAAGTCATCGGGAGAGGCAATGGGGAATCCAGCTTCAATGATATCGACTCCCAAACGAGCCAAATTTTGGGCAATTTCCAGTTTTTCTGCTGAAGTCAGGGTAGCGCCTGGAGATTGTTCTCCATCACGGAGGGTAGTATCAAAGATGCGGACATAGTCGGGATCGTCAATTCGACCAGGAATATACTCGGGACGAGTTTTTCTCTGGTACAGGGCTTCATTGGCATCCACGGCAGCCTTGAGGGCAATCGAGTGTGATCTTTGGGTAGTCGCAGAATCAGAAACAGATGGCAGATTGACGCTTGGGGTAATGCTGGAGGGCTGCAGAGCACGAGGGGTGAAGGCCGAACTGGGGCATGCCAAACAGACAGCGGCAATCACTGAGGCGGTGAAGGAAATCCTCATGGTTGTGTTTCTTTACAAAATCTCTGGAAGAAAAGTGAGCAGAAGAAAATATCTGGAGCAGTATGGAATCTTTGGAGTTTGTTGACGTATGTCCCTCACGTTTCACTTGCTACCGGTACTAACTGATAAGCTCTTTGGTCTCTTGCTTTGCTTTTGCCAATGTGTTCTCGATTGGATTCCAATTATTTCAAAATCCAACTTGTTTTCCAGCGAAACCCGGAGCCGAGTGAGGTTGATGTTGAACCGATGTGAGGACGCGTCATTGAGTTGCTGCCATTCATTTTTGAGGGACGGCCAGACCGTGTTGGATGCAATTTCAATGTGGGAGGTTTGGGCACCCGGAGGTGTTACCCTCCGCCTCGCCTGCAATGTATCAGTCTATTTAGTATTTGTTTTTTCTTTTCTTCTAGCTAGTAGCTAGTAGACTGGCTGGGGTAGCCGCACCATCGATTGACAAGGAGATACTAGTACATCGTACCTAGCTAGTATTGTACCCTTGTCGAGGGAGTTTCTCTGAGAGCTGTTTCAATGATTAGACATGGTAGAAAATCGCATTGGTTTGTGGAGGTTGTTGCCAAGGGTAACAGTACCAGTCCTGTACCTGTACCGGTACAGCCTGGAGCTCTTCGTATCACTCACTCGCCTTAGCAGGGGTGAAACCCTAGAAGCCTTCGAGTGCTCAGGCAGACCTACCACATCCCCTACCCCTACCGCCTTTCCGAGACTGAACTAGGTTTATTCTAGCTAGAGTGGCACCAAGAAAGGGATGGCTAATACCAAATGCGCAAGAGCAGAGCAGAGCCTCCCAAGGTGCCAGTGAGCTCTATCGAAGCAAGCTACCACGGTAGTAGCTGGCCGGCTAGGTAGCCAGAGATACCGTATCGGTGTTGTACACGTACCGGTACCGGCAGATATAATAGTCTAGATTTGTCATCTTGATCTTCTGCCTGTCCCTCGTCCGTGCTGGCGTGTTCCAAAATCCAGCCGCCAACAAAAGCAATCAGAAAAGCCATCACCCAAACCGACATCAATCGCCTTCGCCTTTTTGCGACCACGAATCTCCCACCATTGGCTTTCTTCAAACTGACATTGGATCTTCCTCCTTGACATTACCGTGTCGATAGACTAAATTAAAAACATGACAGGCAGACTATCTATATTCCTTGGAGTCTCCCTGGTGATAGTCTCTTCGGCCTTTGTGCCCTTGACACCACAGTTGGCGTCCAATAAACACGCCGTGATTGCATCAGCACAGAATCCTCCATCGACGACGACAACATCACTCAATAACGGCTTTCTTTTGGACGTTCCCGATAGTTTCTTCACTGTCACTTTTCTAGGTGCTGGTATTCTGTTGGGTATCTCCCGTCAATTCAATCGCTTGCGCATGGAAGAACGAGCCTGGGAACAACGCCTCGAAGAGGGACGGCGTCGTCGTTTGGAACAGGATCCAACCCTCACCGAGCTGGATCTAAGACGAAAAGAAGCGGAACTGGAATGGTCTGCCTATGGCAAGCCACGTATGATGCGTGAACAAGCCGAGCGAGAATTGGTGGGAAATAGTAGAAGAAAGCGAGTCAAAGTGTTGGAACGCGAGGAAGATGAAGACGAAGAAGATGTCTTGCAACGACAATATACCATGACGGATGATGAAATTGATCGATTCGAACTGGAATTTGGAATTGATTACGATCCCTACTACGATGACCCTTACACCGAAGAAGAACTCCCGGAAGGAAGATTCAACTTGGACAAACAGTATGGTGATCGTATCTATGACGACGGAGAAATCTTTTACAAGGACGCAGATACGGGCCTTTACTACAGGCAAGGGGCCAAGCCCAGATCCATTAGCTTCTTTGGGCCGTAGCTGTGGACGAGCTATGCGGGCTAGCCGGAAATCTTAATAAAAGATATGGAACCGGTCGGTCCCAATACATGTAATGTACGATTCAAGCGGAATGTATGCATCGAGCTACCGGTATGGGACCAATATCTGTTTGAAGGACCAATATCTTACGACGTTTACAGTTTTCAAAGGAGCTTGATACTGTAAGCTACAGAATCCGTCAAAACATCACCCAGAGCAGTCTATGACAATTGAACCAATTTGTAGGGAAAAGGGTGATCGCTATAACTATCCGACTAATGTTTAGAAGAACTGTGCTTTTGGTAGCCACTAGACCTAGATTATACACGAGAGCAGCGCCGGAAGCACTAGCTCGTTGGGCAACTTTCCATGCCGCATACCCGGGGAGAAACCAATGAAAGAAACACTGCCAACTACTAGTAGTCTAGGCGATGATAGTGAACCAATAGATGAAACATCTAAAAGTTTGCCTCCAGCGTTCTCCTCTGGGACTCTGGAACGGACAACCAGTATGTACATAATGAATCGAATCGTCCACGATGCCACGGCCAACAGTAGCAGTGCAACACTGCAGCAGAGCGCATGGTTGGTGGCACGGTGACATGGTCACGGTCCAAAGAAAAGAACCTAAAAAGATCGGACAGTCACTGAATGCCTGCTTCAAGTGCTACTTCAGGTTTGTTCCCGCGCTGAGGGCCCCCTTCGTGCCGTTGACAGCTAGTGCCTACTAGTAATAAGCAATATAAGCAGGGAAAAGGGGTTCACGCACTGCAACGTTGCTTCATGCTTCATTAGCCTGTAGCGGCGCAGTTTCTGCAAACAAACAACCTGCAAGGAACGCAACGATGCTTGCATACCGTCCCTGGATATGTCTGGCTAGCTCATGGCATGCACCATCCAGGCTCACAAAACGATGGAACCACAAACAAGCTATTTTTGCTGCTGGACCTCCAGAAAGCCACATGTTTCTGTCATCTCCAACAAGCACAAGCACAAGCACAAGCACAATTTCGGTAGTTCATATTTGTGTTGCCTGTGTTTTGGTAAGGTACCGCACGAAGGAATGTACGCTATATCCATGGACTCCTTGAAGTACTAGTAGGCAAACTGATGTTAAATGAATAGTTCATCAGGACATGATCCAGCACTGTCAGGATGATTTCAATGAATTTTCTATTTCTAAAGAAGGTACTAGCTAGCTAGTACATGCACCAAAATCAACTGTGTGGCGCTTCATTCATAGATCGTTTAACAACAACATCATGGCTATACAATACTTATTTACGTTTCTGAGTTGTAGAAATCGATGCTAAGGGTGCTCTAGTATACAAACATAAATAGCTGTCGAGCTTCGAGATGCTTCCTTGAAAATCCAAAAGCTTGTAGGTAGCTCTGCCGGTAGCTTTGAAGCGGCGTTTTGATTTGATTCTTCACTCGACGTGGTCTTTCTAATGCCCCCGTTCGGTTATTGACTCGAGTCGGGAAGCAAGAGAGAAGGGGGCATGCGCATGTCCGGTTTAGGTTCTCACAGTCCCTTGCTTACTGGCATGGTGGGCCTTGACGGTGTTGCTTGGCGGAAGCATCACTGGTAGCAGAATTGGTGCTTCTGGTGCTGCCGGTGTCTTCAAGCAGATCATCATCGATGAGGGCAAGCGTAGCCTCGATAATGGCATGTAGCTCCCCCATTGTGATACCTCGTCGTTCCTGCTGCTGCGAAGGACCGGCCGGGCGCAGGAGGCCAGTCAGTCCGTTGGGGTTGGGTGGTGGGCCTGTTTGCTTTGTCATCTTTGGTACCACAGTAGAGACAGATGATAAGTTTGTCGGCAAAGCCTTGTTGATGGAAGCAGCACTCTTCAGAAAATTGTGGCTTGGGCTGGCTGATACACAGCGCGGTGTGGATCTGATGGGGGATGTCGAGGCTGTGGCTGGGTGGTGGCTGGGTGGTGGCTGGTGTCTTTGCTGTTGGTGGTGTCTGAAAAGTCTGAAAAGTCTGAAAGCAACAGCTGGTAGCTGCAGCTGTTCAACCGAAGAACACAAAGGTGCATAAGAGCGGACGAATTTATTTGATAACAATTAGAAAAGTCTCTCAAGATTGACTTGACTCGACTCTCGACTCAAAGCAAACCTCCGCCGCGGACACAACCTTTCCGCAACACTGCCCCCGCAGTGTGGTCTGGTCATCGTGAGTCGCAAGGTGTTTTTCATTATAAGGTCAGAGATAATTCACATTCTGAATACTAACTACGGTAGCTAGCAGCTAGCAGGCCAGATTGGCCTTGAAATACAGACACTAAAAAGCGAAAAGCAGGAAGTAGATCTAGTCTAGCCTATTGAATTCATTCCAATCTCATCAAGCAACCCTCTGCTATGGCCTTCCCATCAAAATGTGCCAAAGCAATCGACGCTTTGATGTTGGATCGCCGGCTGCCGGTGCCGTACTAGCTCAGCTCAGCTTAGCTTCCTTGTACCTATGCATACATCTAGCTAGTGCTAGCTATGAAGTAGTTTTTCGAGTCCAGCGAGACCCCAGCACAGAACTACCAGTACATGTACTTGCACTGTAGCTCTCCAGCGACAGAGTAAAAGTAGACCTTGTTTTGAACTTTGAACAATAGACATCCCCAGAAAATGGAGTCCGAGTCATCCATGAAACCCCCGTAAAATTCTTAATTAATCATCCCACTCCAGATCTGTAATAAAACCAGTTCGCGTACGCACTGCTACGGTACACTTCAACTGTTGCACTTGGTCCTTTACGGTGAGGACCAAAATTGAACCATTGCTGCAACGCTGCAACTGGCTACTGACAGAAGCTTTACGGAGCCTCCAAGCACAGAACGTCATGCAGGGCCAGTACTCCAGCTATCCTAGCTAGCTACTAGTACTAGTGGGCAGGGTACCCATACCGCTACCGGTACTACCGTACTTCACTGGGCATCCAAGGAAGCTACGGAACAATCGCATCAACAGACCACTCCAGTTCTTGCTACATGTACTATCCCGCAGCAACAGTTTGCTTCTCACAGGAAATATACGCCGTGAGCACATCGAAGAGTTTCGCTTCAGAAACGAAGAACGATGCATGCCGTCCAGGATCGATTTGGCATGGTTGCTTGCTTGCTTGCTTGCTTTTGCTTCAACTGTTGCTGCGATGCAATGTTCAAAAGCAGTTGCTGCAGCAGTAGCAGTTCACTCACTCGCCAATTTGGGCAAGCAGCTAACCAGAATCTGATTTGCCAACAGCCAGATGGCACACTACACCACTTCGTCCATTCCTGGATGTTTGCTCTTTGCTTTCACGACCCACTAGCTAGAGTATTCCACCATACGCAGTTCGTTGCATTCTTGAGCAAGTTTGAAAGCAAGCAAGCAGGATAGGAGGGAAGCAAAGTCTGCGGCTGCAGAAGCCGCCCACGAGCGAGAAATATGATTGTCGCATTGCGCTCATCGACGAAAACTCTTACGGTAGTCTAGCTACCGGGTGGCAACTTACTAGCTGCTAGATGCCACCACTTGTATTGATTCAAGTGCATAACCTGTAGAAGTACTAGTACTGCGAGAAGATCATTCAAAGTTTGTTCTTTTCTTCTTCTGCTGACCCTGTCGCAAGCACACAGTCTGTTGATTGCTGCCTTGTGTCGTTGCTACAGTACCTTTACCGCTGTACTATTACACGTAATAATGCATTCACTTCTGTGGCATTTCAGACGTGTGACAGTCCCCACGTACGCAGAAGAGACAAAAATTACGTTCAATTTCTATTTTTCAAAGCCATTTTTCAGATTTCTAACAACCATTCTTTTAGGTACGGTACCGGTGCTGACTGTAGACGAGGGTAGAATACTAATACGCTTTGCCGATACTTTGACTATTCAGGAGATTGCTTTTTTACAACTTTTCGATGGGTCCAACTGAACGATGACGTACTTCATTTTTCTTTGGAAGTTGCCCTCGGCTCGATGGCATCATCGCGACGTTTCCCAATTCTACTCCCAGCCAGTGAGGAGGGCCGTGTAACAGCACGTGGAAGCTCTTGGTTTGAAGCGAGGGCTCAGGAGATGCAAGTTAGCCTTCTCCGCTCATTCCAAGTGTTTCGTGGCGTTCTGTTCTCAGCATACGGAAAGCGGAAAAGTGTGGTGTGGCTGCTCTCACGTCTATCAAATGATTGCTCGGGGTGCAACTTAGAATTCTAATGAAGTCCGAGCCATCATCTCTGAGTCAATTCGAGTGTCAGACCAGACGAACAACAACTCTCTTTGTTCTCTCTAATAGTTGTTGTTGGTTGTTGCTAGAAATCTCATAGACTAGATTGCTCATCTTATTGAAAAGAGCATTGTGACCACCATGATGAGGATTTCAATGACACACGCCGCCGTAGCGGCTGTCATGCTGTTCTCGGCGGTCGCCTCTGCCTTCACTATCAAGCCTGGTGATAAGGTTCCCTCTGCAGACTTGCACTTTGGTTTCCCACCCATTTTTGTCGACACTGCCGAGTACCTCGCCGACCGAAACGTAATCATTGTTGGTCTCCCAGGTGCTTTCACGCCAACGTGATCTTCAAAGCAGGTCCCGGGATACCTTGAGGCTGAGGACGCCCTCAAGGAAGCCGGGGTCGACGAGGTGTTGGGTAAGCGTTGCTTTTGTTCTGAAACGTTTTGGTGGTTTGAGGTTGGCGGTACCGTACTGACGATTGCTTTCTCTCTTCTTTTGTTGACCCATACAACCATTGCATCTTGTATGTCGACACCGTACTGCAAATACTCACAACACACACCTTCAACAGTCTACTGTGTCAACGATGCCGCCGTCATGAAGGGCTGGGCATTGGACCAGAAGACCGAAGGCACCATCGTCACCATGATGGGTGACCCCCACTGTGAATTTACCAAGGCCTGCGGCATGGAAATGACCCACCCAGGACCACCCAGTGTAGGAATCATTGGCCGATGCAAGCGTTGGGCCATGTATGTCGAGAAGAACATCGTCAAGCACGTTGCTGTGGCGGAAGGCGAAGACGGTATGTTTTATGTTTGGGTTTGATTCCTATGAAGCTCCGATCCCAAAAGGGATTGCATCATTTGACCCTTTTGTTTCTGGTCTGACCTACACTTTTCTTGTCGGGCTTGCTGCAGATCCTGCTGGTGACGACGACCCGACAGTCACTCTGGCCCCAGGCATGCTCGAGGCTGTGAAATCAGTCGTTGTCTAAACGAACCGTTCGGGTAAACACTCAACGTAGTTGCTAGGTAGTTAGTTAGAGGCTGCACCGAGAGAATTCTGACAAAGAACACGGGTTCATGTTGAGGGTAGGAATGACGTTGCTCTCTCTGGACTCTTCCCCGTTGTTGGGAAGACATGCTGGTAGAGTGACTGACAATGGCCTTGGTGATCATCGATTTCAGCGTCCCATCCTATGCATCTTGATGATCTTGGGGTATCTCCAACTGGAACAGCTCTTTTTTGGAAGGATTCTCTTTGAGGAACTGCTACGGAGTACCGTAGATTGAATATTGTAAACGAATCTCTTTTTTTGTTGGTCGTTCCTCTGCTGTATGATCCACCGGCCCCCCAAATCCATAGCGACACAACCGAAGCCATCAAATTTCTAGTTAGGTCACGGGCTACCCACCCGTAACTTCTTGAGTTCTGTGACTCTTTCCCGTCTGTTTGCTGAACACTCCGGTGCATGCGATGCTGCTCGAAGGCATGAAACATCATCAAGCATCACTGCCACAATAAACAGTTCGATTCTACTGCAGATCCTCAACTACTGGTACTGACCCAACTGGCAGCAATGAAGAACGGACCTCCATTACCATTTTTTTTTAAACCAGCCTGACCCTATACCGGTATTGGTTTGTGTCTCATCGGTCCTTGTTGACCTCTCACCAGACCGGCCTAGTAACATGGGTCGCAGCCTGCACTTGATGGTTGAGATTGTCTACAGCTCGTACCCTGTAGCTCCAGGTATTGGCTAAATGGCCAGATACGGTCCAACCGTGCCGTACGAATATGTGGCTCGATCTATTCAAACTCAGTTGCAAGTTCACGCTATTCAACTTTATGTGAAGTCGCCCAAATACGCGTATAAACTTCTGCCCATCTCTTCTTTCGCTTGCCTGTATCCTATCCATAGCCAAATCCAACAACAGCACGGTCCCTGACCGTCTTTTGCTTGCCTGTCAGCTACGCTAGCCAGTCGTAAAACGAATTAAGAGTTCAAAGCTTTCTTATAATCTCTCAAATTTTTTACTCTATTCGTTTTAAAAGCGGGGCAACGAATCAGTTTCCTACCATGCTTTCGCCATTGATGTATCCTGAGTGGCCAACACGTCGTAGATGCAGGACTTCTTGTCGTCACCAGATAAGTGACCACATGCCTTCTCCGCAACATCCTCGGATATTCCTTCCGAGAGACGACGCCTACGCGCAGCCTGGACGGATGTTGAGGGCAAAGCACACCCATGGCCAGCCGGGACAACCCATTCCTCATCGTACGAATGGAACAGCTTGGGCTCGTCGACGGCAACTTGCCACTCTTGTCCGTAGACATTGACATTCTCAATGATGGTCTTGCCATCACGAGCAACGCGCTTTCCTTCGGGGTAGGTTCCAAGCAATCCCTTCGATCCAGCAAGAGTCGAAACCTTCTCGTTGACGAACTCAACGCGGAGGAATTCATGGAAAGACTTGATCATCAGGACTTCTCCTTCTCCAAAATAGAACCTGGCTTCACGGTTGCTGGCGTGCTTGTGTCGGAGCAAGAATCCAGAGACATCTTCGTGATGGAATTCGCCGGCCTCACGCTGATCAAGGGCTTCACCATTGAGCCACATCCATTGATCCTTCTCCTTGTCTCCAGTCATTTCGAAAGTGGCATCCCCAATCTTGACGACAGCAGACTCCACATAAGACCACCAGGTGACAATGCGGGTACGAACATGAATGGTCAAGCCAAGGCCGTTGTGGAAGTCAGGATTGTCCAGGAGGACCAAGTCACATCCTCCATGGTAATCGAACGTCTCGCCTCCATGAGTCTTAAAATGAGGATCACCGCGAGTTCCCGGACCAGATGTAGCGGTCGGCGTGTCATCAACCGTTGGTGCGGGATCCGTGACGATTGGTGCGGGATCGGTTTCAGCAGAAGGACAGGCAGCGAAGTCACAGTCTGGGAGAGTTCGGGTGACCACGGTTCCATCAGCACAGGTGAACTCTTCCGAGGCACACTGGAAGCCACAGTCCCCGTCCAGCATTCCAGAGTTCTTTCCGGCTCCGTTGGGGTTGGGAACCGACTTGGTTCCTGGGAAGTAGTCAGGTCTCTTGTTGGCTCCTGGCTTGTTGTGATTGAAGCCGGCATGGCCATTAGTTTTGGTGGGATCAAGGGAAGCACGGGAAACAGTTTGTTTGTTCCAGCCATGACCAGCATTTCCATGACAAATGTTCACCTTGTGACACTCGCCCTTGTTGTTGAACAAGCTTTGACCTTGGAGGGGCTCTTCTTGACCAAGACAACCGCAATAGGGGTAAGGGATGTTCTGGGAAGCAACTTCATACAGGGTGAGACCAAGCCAAGCGTTGTCGCCACACGAAGTGGGGGGTGCATTGGTGATGGGATCAGTGGGGGGAGCATTGGTGACGGGATCAGTGGGGGGAGGGTTTGTGACGGGGTCAGTGGTTAGTGGCGTCTTGTAACAGTCTGCTCCTACACAGTTCACACAGACTTCAATGTGGCTGATGTCTGCAATATTGCCTCCACCGTTTCGACCGGTAATGAAGTCACTTCCATTCGTACTAGCATCATAGAGGGTTCCACCATTTCCTCCCTTCATCTTGATGGCCACATTGGAACTGCCCTCGCCACTCCAGGAGATAGTTGCAGACTTGTCCGCGTTACACTGAACATTGAGCGTGATCTTGTCAGCAATGCCACAAGACCCCTTGATCTCTCCACCAGTGTTAAGCGTGTAGGTACCAGAAGTGCAACCAGTCATCTTCCATCCAAAATCAAATCCAAGGGGAGTATCAGATCCACCCGAGTGACACTGGGGATTGCCACCATATGTTCCATAGGTTACAGAGGAGGGAACAGGACTGGCTCCACAGGAGGGATCCTCATTTCCAGACCTGGTTTCAGGTTGTTCGGTCCCGGGCGCACACAGAATAGCGTATTCACACGCGTCTCTCTCCTGCGCAACTTCCTCTACATCCCAGTCCCTCTTATAGTTCTTTGGCAAGCCATCATCGACATTCTCGTCGTCCTCCTTGCCCTTGTCCTCGTCCTTGCCCTTGCCCTTGTCCTCGTCCTTGCCCTTACCCTTGCCAAGACGGCGTTCATCTTCCAAGAGGCGTCTTCCCTCGATACCATGGGATGTCCACTTGGTACCTTCGAGTTGTCTGGATCGCAGGCGACGGCGCTCATCAAATCCATCAAACCAAAGATCATGCATCAGCATTCTCGTGCCATCAGCCAGTACAGCATACGACTTGAGGTTGTTATGGATAGTGTTCAGAGCAACAATACCAAAGTGACCCAGTGTGAACAGCTCACCAGCATCATCATCAACGACAGTGGGGTTGTCAAGCTTGAGGTTGGAATTCTTGTCCACCCAGATGTAAAGACCTTCGAGTTCCTCGCCAGTGAGTTTGTTATCACAGTTGTAATCGTAGGTCTTGAGCTTGGCATAACCATCAGTGTACGTTCCTGCCATGTCTCCCATAAGATGGTCTCCTGTGATGATACCATTGCTGTAGTCATCCAAACCATCAACGTTGTGAGCATCAATCAAGATCCCTTCAGTTGGAGCAAACCATTGCTTCAAGTGTTCAATCTCTCCATCACCGGTGATATCAATCTTGAATCCATTTGTTTCATCAACAATGTGCCCAACAGTTCCATCCATTCCCAGATCAAAGGCAATGGGGGAATAGGAGCATGCTTCCCACGCTCCAGGTCCATTCTTGCTGATGTATCGGAACTTGAATCCTGTTCCTCCCTCATCTGGTTGATTCCAGTAGAGAATATCATAGACGGTCTTGTTGAGGACAGGGACATAACCAGTACTATCAGAACTGGCCATTTTCCCGTCACTGGATTCCCAGTTGGGAAACAATGCAGGATAGAATTGGAATCTGGGATAAGGGGGTGCGTTGAGCTCAACTTCAATGTATACATCAGGCCTGTCTTTGGGAAAGTTGGGTTCATACTTCAAAGCCCCACCTCCTCGCTTCAACTGACACTTTGTAATATCAGGAATACTCGTATCCAAGTCCACACCGTCCTCAAAAACCTTGTGGTACATCTCGCATTGGTGCAATTCCCGGCGAGGGGGCAGGGGATTGGGAGTAGGACATTCTTCGGCGACATCAATGGTGCCTGCATCACTAGTAGCTACCTTCCCATAGGAAAGTGGGGAGTCCATGGAATAGGCACACACTTCATCCTTGGTAGGCAGAGTGAGCTCCTTGTGCTGGCAGAAGCCACTGGCGCCCGTGAGGGGGTTGGTCCCCAGTGTTTCAACTCCGCAAAAGGGTTGAAGAGGCACCTATAAGAAAAACACGAAAGGAGGCATACGTAAGATACTCCAAAGTGCCAAGAGGACAACAACAGCTGGATTCAACACGCAACAATCTTACCACGCCATGGTCGGCTGCAGCCATTTGGGCTACCAAGAAGAATGAAACAGTCTGAAGGAACTTCATGGTTTGTCGCTCGTTTATGTTTTTCTGAGCTTTTAAAAAAGAGGATAATCGTATTAGCGCTTTAGAAGGCTGTTGATTATGAGCTTTCAAAGGCTTTTGTTGCAGCCCTCTGCATTTTATTTTGGTTGCGTCCAAGCTCTTTTTCACTGGCCGCACATAGCTCTGATTTACACCTAAATTAACCTAGTATGACCGCATGGAAAGCAACCAGATGACCGATTTTATCAGTTAGTTTGAAAGAAAGAATGATTTCTTTGACCAAATAAATGCTCGAAGTAGTCTACTTATTAGGAGAAATAAATACCGAACCAAGTTGGGTGAATGGGTGGATCTCTCGCACTCCAGTATCTCCAGTACTTTTCACTTGCGCTGATTGCTCAAATGACTCTACACACTGCAGTATCTAGTACTTTTCACTTGCGCTGATTGCTCAAATGACCGAATTACGTCCATCACACATCACACAATCTCTAGTACGTCTATTAGTATGAGATACCGGTACCGGTACCGGTATATGCACAGATAGATGTTCGATTACGACAGTGAGCTAGCTAGCACACGTACTCGATAGGTGGCCCTGCCAAAAAAGCGACGACCAATAATGACAGTAACTGGTTACAGGCTGAATCTTTACTATCGAGACAAACGCAAGCCCGCTCCCGGTACGACATTCCAATGCGAACCGGAACTTCCAGAGTGGTTCGGTGAAAAGATTTATGGGACATATAGCCTTAACCTTAATCTCAACTGACATCACTCCGATCGATTCAAGCCGCTCGTACACCTCTTCTTCCTTTACTATTTCGATCGATACCTCTATCTTTCCTCTATCAAGATGATGCTTCCTCCTCTTCTTTACAGCGGCTACTCCTCTTAACAAAGGCTACTACTCACCACCATGACAGTCTCCTCTTGATTGGCTAGGCTTGAAAGTGGCAGCGGCAGCGAGTCGAGCGATCGATCGGCTGACGGCTGACGGATCGATTCGGTCGATGACTTCTTTCACGGAGCGACCATGATGCCTCCTCTTCCACAGAGTGACAGACGACGCCTCTACCGCTAATGCAACAACAAGCGACCAGTACTACTAATTGAACAACAAGCGATGGAAACAAGCGTCTTCCGTTCGACGGATCCATTGCCTCACGGAGCCTCTGTTACGGAGCAACCACAGGATCGCTCCACGGAGCCATGGAATGGCCGTGAGCCTTTGACAGTGCTACTACTATTGCATGAAATGGCAGCTACACTACTTCTGCTGTCGACTGATTACAAACATGAAAATCTGCCCAATTTTGTGGCCATCAAGTCAACAATTCTCCTTTGAATCTTTGGGATGGGTGCTCCAGTCTTCATGCAAAGCCAACCATTCATTTACATGACTTTACAGTGCAGATTGAGTGCTGAGAGTGAAGACTGGAGGACCTTTCCCAGGAGAAATCCATGGCCACATGACAACAAAATGTAGTCCAAGCCTGATTTTGCCCAGAAGCTCCATTGGAAACCTTGGAGTTGATCAACTCTTTTCAAGGGGAGTGTCTGTGAGTGTGTTGTTGAGCTACTGCTAGCAAAGAATTGATCAGATCCTTGTACCGGTATTGGTAAAGCTAACAGCCATTTGGTCAACACTGTTGCCATGGTGATAAAATTCATTTTATTTGCTTCAATCTTTTCTTTATTCCAACTAGTCATTTCAATGCAGGATTCGCGAAATGACCACTTCCAATAGAAATGACCGCTTCTGATTTTGGTTTGGACAAAACGAGAATCCATTTTGACACCTGTCAGCGGTGTAAAAAGTCATCCTGTACACATGGTTGGGCCCGATTTCGTGACTTCGTGACCACCGGTTGGCCAATAAACAATAAATATGTGGAAAAAGGAGCTATTTTAATAGTCGAACTTTATTAAGTGCATCCTTGAACCTTGAATATCGACCTATAAACTGAAACATACTGGATTTATGACTTCATCCTCCTTCTTTCCCGGTTGCCCATGACTTTAATTAGGAGAAACATAGGAAAACTGCTTTCAAGTTGCCATTCAAAATTTGCACGACCATCAGGCACCTGGCAGAGCTCGCTGAGTGAACATTTAATTTTATTTTCAACTGTTTTGTACTAGTAGTCTACAGTACAAGAGTAATGGATAAATCCTGCATACACTGTCTACTGAGTACAGTACAGTATTTAATAGTAGCGGTACATGTACGCTCCACCGCTAATAATCCGTAGTTCCACCTTTCCAAGTACTTATGGTCTGCATGTCTGCATGTACGATAGCACATGTGTACGCTGCTACTCGGAAGACATATTATACTAAAAACCATGAAGACTACATCGTACTAGATCTAATGGGAACGAGATGATGACCAATACCACCAGGTACCGGTACTCCAGTAGGCATGCAGGCAAGCTTACCTGCGAACAAAGAGCGAAACTGGAAACGAACACCACGAACAGCCAACGATGCCAGTAGATCGTTCAAGATGTCTTCAACCTGAGAATGACTCTGATAATATTTAATAATTCACCAATTCTGTGAAAAATCATTTAGCGGTAAGTAGACTAGATGCCAGTGGACGCTTGAAGATAATCTGGCAGGCTTCGCCCTGCGGTCATCACCGATCGGGGTTATACTTGGACCGTCGGCAAAGTCAGTTACTCTACTGTACCAGTACCACCATACAATGTCATGTAACCGCACCTGACCCTTTCTGTCAACAACAGGTTGTGGAGCCCGGTGACGTAGCAGGAGGCACTGGGCAAATCAAAGTCAGTCTTGTTTGGATGCCACTAAAGCCAGTCGAGTCGAGTCAAGTCGAGTCCAACAGTCAGTCCAACAGAGTCGAGTCCATTGTCGATGTCAATGAGTTGGGAGGTCGGAGTTCCAGGTTGGAGTGATGCACCCCGCACCAATAGCAAGAGCAGACCGTTATCCAGTTCTAGTAGCTAGCTACCAGTACCGTACTAGCTAGTAGGAGTTGGCTGACTGTGATAGCCACCGACCACTGGCACACTTCGTCGCTTGTCGGACGATGGCTTTGCAACTCTTGGTATCCTGCACGCCTGTCGATCCTAGAAGTGCTCGTGGATGTTCGATATGGGTAAGCGAATGATGAATCCATACGAGAAAGCCGTACTGTGTGTGGCTTAGTTCGTTGTGTGAAAAGTATGGCAGACACGGTGATGTAAGGCTGGTGAGCAGACTTACTGTGCGAAAGACGTTGGCCTTGGCTATTGGGCGGTCCTCAAGCACTTCTTGTCTGAATCCGTTAATAGATTTGAGTTCTTGTTGTATCGTACCCCTACGTGAGTCCACTGCGGATGGGTGGACTATTTCCTGCGCAACTGGTCTGTTCTAAACTGATTCGTCCATGTAAGGTGAGACTCTTTCATTGTGAATACCAGTTGTAGCAAGTATCTGATTTCAATCCTCTCAACAGGTGACTTTCATTGGCATAGTGAAGTGACTCGCTCCATTGCTGATACGGCACGTACCACTAGTCTACTAATCTAGGCAAGGATTTTAGCACTGTCATATGCAAACAGCTGCCTGCCTCTGCAGTTAGTCCAGCTCACGAAATGAGGTACCAATGATACCTTAGCCTGTTGCATTGATACAAAAACATGACAAAAGTTTATGATTGAGCCCTATCCAAAACTTAGAAGTGCAATCACTGGGAATCGAACCCAGGACATCTGCTTGGAAGGCAGATATTTTACCACTAAACTATGATTGCATTTTGATGTGGAAACGAACAAATATATTTCAATATACAAGCATTATTCAACATTATTTATGGTACAGCACCGAACATAACCTTTCAGTTTTTTGTCTTCGTCATGGAAGTACCAGGTAGTAGTACCGGCACGGCACCAGTACCGTACAGAAACAGAAACCAGCATGGAATGGCACCAATAGCCACAAGGGAGGATACCGGTACAGTACCGGTAGCATTGGGTGTCGGGGAAAGCTAAATTTGACTCCAATATTCGCTGCGAAAAGGCTCAAGGTAAATCCAATCTATGGAATATAATGTGTGGGAACGCAGGCAGCTATGCTTGCACAGAGAGATACTAATTCTACGCTTGATCGAAGCATGGCATGTGAAAATGCTATTCAATTATTTTAGATTCTAGTCTGTGAATCGTAGCGGGTAAGTAGTGAAACAACTAAATACTATGCAACAGTCGCTGGCCAAATAATAGCCGCAACAGCAGCTGCCTCCACTCCTCCATGGTTTCTTCTTTTCTTCTTCGCCTCCATCCATCCATCCATCCATCCTGCACTTGCATCAAAATTTTCTTGCGCAACCTCTTGGTGCTTACGCCTTCTTGGCATGGATGACACCCCACTTGAAGACACCACGGTCAACTTGTGTGACACGACGGGCCAAGTTTTCCTTGTAGGTGGTCAGGAGGACGGGATCAATTTTGGTTCCAGCAGCAATCATCTTTTCGACCTTCTTTCCCATGAGCTGGAACGAAGTTCGAATGTCCGAAGTCAAATCGACAAAGGTGACATCGGTCCATCCGGCTTCTTGGGCCACCTTGACGTTTTGGGCTGGGGACAACCAGTCATTGACCATGTTGGTCTGGGCAAAGGTTTCCAGTTCTTCACTCGACACATCGGGTCCATCGCCGCACATCAAGTCACAGAAAATAAAGGCTCCTCCAGGTCGGACAATTTTGAGGGCTTCCTTGTAGGCCTTGAGTTTGGAAAACGCATGGACAAAGGCATCCTGGGAAAATGCCATGTCGAACTCGTTCTCGGCAAACATGTGAACATCTTCGTAGGTGCCGGTTTCGACACGGACGCGTTCTCCAATGCCCTTCTCGGTGGCACGGGACTTGGCGAGAGCATTCTGTTCGTCGCACAAATTCAAACAGGCAGCAGTTGAAATGAAGTCATGCATTTCCGTCAATCGAATGGCGGCGGCACCGGTTCCGCTACCGAGATCGACGTACTTGAAATCCTTGGCGCTCTGACGAGCTTCAGGAGTCAAGGAATGGGCCAAATCGAACATGTAATCGGTCATTTTTTCCGATGCCTTGCCATAGGCACCCTCTTCTTCGAGATCAATTCCATCCCACTTTCCGAAATGAATGTTGGCTGTTCCATCTCCCATGACTTCGGCATAGAACTCCAATTTTTCGGCGGTATCATATTGCTTCTTCACTCCCTCCAAGTGCTTGTCCACGTTTCCAGACTTGGAGTAGATTTCAGGGTCAACGGCAGTAGAACTCATGGTAGAAGAATGGATTATTGTAGGAAATTAAAGTGTTGGCTTTTCAATGAAATTATGATATTTTGTGGCCAACACCAGGAAAGATATTAGCCGTAACCCATTCTCATTCAACAACTCGCGTTCAACATACTTTCTTTGTTTCTTGGTCAACAAAACACAGCCAATGACGATCGATGACGAACGAGGGAGGAGACCTCTTGACCTTCTCGGACAACTGTTTCCTCTGTTGGACGACAACGTGGCCAGCTTTTGCATGATTCGATTCCATTCCATCCATCCGGAAAAAACTTCTTGGGCCACACCACAGCACAACATCCACGTATGCAAAGAGGTGGTTGGGTATAAAGTACCGTACGGAAGTAATGTGGTGATGTATTTGTCGGCAGTCTTTCATCCCGTGTCTTTGAACAACATTCACGCGATTAAAATGGTTCTTTAGCTGTTCCTCCTACCGGTACCGTAGTAACGCAGCCTTTCCGGACACTTGGAACCATGACCCATTCAAATTTATGTTCATCTCGTTGTTTCCGTATTAAAAAGGCGTAAAGCCATACACCTTCTAAAGCTTCGTGCGTGGTGGAGCGAAGTTAGATGGTTTAGAGGTGGCCCTTCCGAGGTCAAAAGTTGAACTATCGCTTGAATGGTTAAAAATAAACCTCGTGAAACGCAAATGGTTTTCGCCTTGCAACGTCACCTCGAAGTTGGTGCACTCAGGGCTTATGAACAAAAAGGCAACCTAGAAAGGTACCGGTACCGGTACCGGTACCTCGTGGTCAACTTTTGCTCTGGCTGGTAAGCTCCAGATATCCTGCAGCAAGATCTTTGGATCTCCCTTTCCTTTCTTCCTGGTTCTAGCTAACTGAGTAGTCTACTCTCCTGCTCTAGCTAGCTAGCTAGTGCCAGGTACCAGGTACCACGATCTCTTCTACGAGTATCTGGTTGATTGTATTCTTCCATAGTTTAATCCCAGTGGCTGATCACTTTTCCTTCGCCTTGCTTCTCTTGACAATCAGTTATTATAGAATTCAGTTCAGTCTATGGATCTATTACCATTGATTCCAGCTGTCTAGCTGGCTGCTGTGCATGGAGCTACTGGTACCATTCTATCTGGCAGCCGGTGAGAGGTTGTTTTGTTTGGCTGTTGGGTTGCGGGGCGTGACAACGCGAACGAAGCGGGAAAAGCGATGCGATCTTCTAGCGTATCTTGTTCTGGATCTTTCAACCCGAACAAATCCACCAGACCAGAACAAACTTTGAACAGCTTCTCTGGCTAAGCCTACCCGACGCACCAATTTTTGTATCTTTGGTGCCGTCACATTCACGATCCATTGTTCTGTGATTCACAAGTTCGCTTCTCCCATTCGGAACTGAGCTCGGAGCTCGCGAGACGACCTCCCCAAAATAAAAGCATTCGGCCACGTACTCAAACACACCACATACATGTTCATGTACGGTACCAGTACCGCCCAGCACCCAAGAGAACCACATCATCCTCTGCAAACCTCTTCGGAAGTGCTCCGATCGTAGAATCTCCCTTTTGGAATCCTTCAAAACCTCGCAACACTTTAGACCTCATCCCAAAGGCTCGTACTTGGAACAAACAAACTGAGCTCACAAATTCTCCAAATCGCAGCTGCCGATCATCTATCCATCTTCGACTTCATCTTTGTCTTCAACCAAAACCTCCGACCATCAACATGACTGCTGGAAGCCCCGTTGCCGTTGCTGATTCCTTTCACTTCTCCCACTACTACTGGAGGGAGATTGAGCAAACTGGAAGTCAGGAATCGTCTGATGATGAAAACAGTACAGCTCCCGCGTTCAAGCCAAAACCCGTGGCCAGTAATTCCATCAAGCTCAAGTTCTATGCTCAAGGTGAGTGTGATTTCAATCGAGATAACAACAAGGATGTTGGAGAAGGCTTTCTTTTTAAAAAGCCTTCATGTCGTTACCTTGTTCATTATCATGTTGCTGTTTTATCATTTGACTGACATGATTGCTCGCATTGCTGCCTTCTTTTTTTCTTTGCAGTAATGGGCGATGCTTCTGAACAAATTCACTTTGGAAAGTGGAACAACATTGATGAGAGCCAACCAGATGCTTACGGCAAAGCCAGTGAGGCCATGACAGACTACATGTTTGACTTGGCCAAGAGTCTCTTGCCTCATCGCGTGGACGAAAACGACTTTACCTACGTCGATCTGGGCAGTGGTACAGGAGCTGCTGCCATTCGGCTGTGCGAACACAACCCCTTTATCCTTCAGGCAACCTGCCTGAACTTGTGCCATGCCCAAAATATGAAAGCCATGCAACGAGCCAAGGAAGCTGGCTTGGGCAACCGCTTGGAGATTGTCGACGGATCCTTCGAGGATGTGCCAACTGCCAACGATGTCTTTGACTTGGCATTCTCACAGGATGCCTTTATCCATTCCGTGTCCAAGAAGAGGACGTTTGCTGAGGCATACCGTATCGTCAAGCCTGGCGGTGCTTTGGTCTTTTGCGATCTCATGAATGGAGCCGACCCCGATGTCTCCGTCGAGGAACACTACAACTTCACCAAAAGCAATGTCGTCAACGATTGGCTGACGCCAGAAGAGAACATGCAGGCATGCCGGGATGCTGGATGGAGGGATGTCCAATGGGTTGACTTGACCACGGATATTCGTATCTCCTTCCAGCGTATGTTGAAGAAGGTCACCTTTGCTTTGGAGCATGGACATGCCATCTCCAACTCGGACCGTGTCCAGCTCATGGACTACCGAGACAGCATCTTCACCCGCATCACACAGATTGACCGTGGACTCTTCAAGTGGGCAGTCATTCATGCACGCAAACCTGTCTACATGGAGTTGGCCTGCAAGCCACCGGTGCCATTTGTCAACACCAATGGTTTGGTCACCGATCTCAGCGCCGAGGAGAGCAACGATACAGCTGAGAAGTCCCCCAAGGGTGACTTGAACGTGGTGGTGGTGGATATCATCACCAAAATGCCCAAGGCAAAGATTGACGCCTTGCCTTCGACGGTCGAGCTCTTGATCACCATGTCCGCTGGATTGGATCACATTGACATGGAAGCTTGCGCTGCCAAGGGCATTACTGTGAAGCAGTCCGGTCGCGAGTCCATCACAGAACATGTGGTCCAATACGCTTTGGGTTTCCTGATCCTGGCGCTTCGTGATGCCTTCAACCAGATCAGCGTCCCATTCCCAGCCAAAGGATGGAACCTCAACTGGAATTGCGAGGGCAAACCAATCACGGACAGCACCATTGCCATTGTGGGAATGGGACTCATCGCCAAGCAACTTGTCGAACAAATCCGAAAGATTGCTCCCAACACTCGCATCTGCTACCACGTCCCGGCATGCTTCAAGGATGTCGACGCGGAAGAAAAGTACAATCTCGAGTACTGTGCCACTTTGGAAGATATGGCAGCAGACTGTGATGTCCTCTTGCCCCTTTGTCCTTTGAGCAGGCATACCGAAGGCATCATTAGCCGCGAGGTCCTGAACAAACTCAAGCCCACTGCCGGTTTCGTCAACATAGCTCGCGGAGGGCTTGTCGACCATGAGGCCCTGACGGAGATCCTCGAAAAGAACGCCATCAAATACGCCCTCTTGGACACTACCTTCCCCGAGCCTCTCCCTGCCGACCACCGATTGTGGGGACTGAAGAACTGTTACATCTTTCCCCACTACGCAACAAACACCATGGCTGTCCGTGAAGCTTTGGTCAATGAGATCCAGCCCATTATCGAAGGTAAGATCATGCTGCTCTTCGAATTTATTTTTAGAACGACATCCGGCAAGTACTCACCCAATCCTTCTTCTTGAACTGTTTCAGAACACTATGGCCTTGGCCACTCTGATGAAAAGCTTCGCAAGGAGGAGTGTGCCCTCCGATACGACTTGGCTGTGGCCCACCGTCTGACGGCAAAGTATGGCATGGACATGTTGGTCTGGAATCACATTTCGGCTCGCTTCCGCACTGGTTGCCTCATCACACCCGGACGCAAGATGTGGTCCAAGATCAACCCATCGGACCTTGTCTTTAGCTCGTCCAACGTCACTGCCGACATTATCCATGATGCCATTTACGCCGCAAGACCCAATTGCAAGGCCATCATCCACTTGCATACTCCTGCTGCTACTGCCGTGTCTTGCTTGGAGTCTGGATTCATTCCCTTCACACAGGATAGCGCATACTTTTACGGCAAGGTTGCCAACTACGAATGGGACGGTGTGTCTGACGACGCCTCAGAAGGTCCTGCCATTACTGCCGCCGTTCGGTCTGCTCCTAATGCCAACACTTTGCTCATGAACAACCACGGATTTGTATGCTTCGGATCGTCCGTCCGTGAGGTTTGGGTCTTGGCCTACTACTTCGAGCGATGTTGCCAGGTTCAGCTCGATTTGCTGAAGACGGGCGCCAAGGTCCGTATGCCGAACAAGGCTGTCATGGAAAAGGCCGCCGCAACAAGCTACCTTCCCGAATTCGCCCCCGGTGTTTGTGAGTGGGAGGCTCTCTGTGAGGAGGTTACCTTTGACGAGTAAGCACCAGGCTGCTCAAGGCAAGTTATCGGAGCGAGACCACACCTCAGCGGCTGCCAACAAAAACCTGACCGAGCCGACGGTGCTAGCTAGCAAGAACACATTTTTGGATTTCTACATATTATTATGAATAAACACGTATACTCTGATAGAAGAGCTTTTATATTCAACTATCTTTCAAACGACAAACCAGCCACACGTAGCAAGGTCGCTGTTTGCGCAACTTCATAGTCTTGAAAGCATTGCAACATGACCTCGTCTGGAGGCTCTCGCCTTCTCTTGAACCACCAATAGACTTTTTGTGGTTGCGCAGAATGGTGCTTTTGGAGGCAGGTGAAGAGGCAAATGTGCATTGCTTTTGGACAAGAGCATAGTTCCTTCGTTGACTGGCCACCCCAGCAGCTTAGATTTGGAAGCCCCCACAGTAGTTCCACTATGTTCCCACTTTCTAGTACTGGCGCCTACTTTGGCATGCTTCTAAAGATAGTCCAGACCTCCGGATCAACCTGGGTCTGAGCTCTTCCCTTGTGCGCTTTGGTCTACATGTACTAGCTAGCTAGTATCGGTACCGGTACGATGTACGGTACTTCGTTGCGTCGATCCTTTTCGCTCTTGCAGTAGGCTTAGGGTTAAAATTGAAGATCCATCCACGCATGACTGAACTTGGGCATTTTCCGATGTCGAGCTCCGGAACAGGTCCTCATTTGTCATGCATGCTGCCTCTCATTTCCTTCTGTGAGACACACAGCATCAACAACGCTAGACTACTCTACCGGTACAGCAAAGCTTGTGTCACAGCATCCGGTACTCTTGCATTGCCTTGAATGGTGGAGAATGCGTCCAAGCCATCATCTTCAGGTTCTTGAATTGTTACTACACAGTTTTAAAAGCCTGGTTCATGCCCAAAACTAGATGTCGATCAACTAATACATTAGCTACCGTAGGACAATCACATGCTAGTAGGTCAATAGGATTTGTATACTGATTCGATTCAATTAAAATTCTGGAAAAGATCACATTCAGAAAACTAGGGAAACATAGGCCACAACGGTGGACTGTTCATGGTGGTGCTGATCCCACTCAAGCCATAGATAGTACTTGTATAATAGTAATGAAACATCCATGCGTCCAACAGCCCCTGAGACACACACCTTGCTGCTGCTGCAAACACCTTACTGTTTTTTCTTGGAAGACTTTTTGGTGGTGGCCTTCTTCTTGGTTGTTGTAGCCTTCTTCTTGGGCGCAGGCTTAGCTTTGGATGCGGCAGCTTTTTTGGGCGCAGGCTTTGCCTTCTTTGCAGTGGTTTTCTTCTTTGGAGAAGGTTTCTCCTTCTTGGCGGTGGTCTGAGATAACGAAGAAGATTATTGTGAGGCAGATCATCTCACTTGTCAAACAGTTCAAACTGGTGTCCATACCTTCTTTTTGGCAGTTGTCTGTTCGTTGCACAATTGATTTGAAGACAGTCAGATCACTGAAGCACACAAGCAAAGCATCAGCATTGACGATGACATACCTTTTTCGCTGTAGATTTCTTGGCCGTAGTTTTTGCGGTTTTCTTTTCTTTCTCGGCCTTTTTCGCCGGTGCTTTCTTGGGCTTTGGTGCCGCCTTTTTGGCGTCAGCGCTGAGTTTGTACGAGGCTTTGACTTGAACGAGTGTTCCATCCTCAACGCCCTTCTTAAGGGCGGCTTTCATGACATGTTTCTTGATAGGTTGCTGGTCAGGTATAAGAGAGAGATAATGTGTGAGTTTCAAGGCTGGCCATGGTGTGGTTGGTTCAAAATCCACCATCACATTTTCGCCCTACAAAAATGTACCAGACGCTCTGTAGAATGATAACAGCAGCTAAAGGGAGCCCAAAATCCACCTCAGACGCTTCAAAAGCCTCACAAATGCACCAGAGTATCCATGTGTATGAATACCATCAGTGCTGCTGGTCTTGTATCGGCAAAGGGACCGCTGCAAGAGATTTTTCACCAAGGCTGCTCCGCAGATGGAAAGAACCGCCGCTGAAATCACCGCGGCTTCTCTGAGATGTATACCGGCTTACCTTCTTTTCAGATTCGATCCACTTGTTGATGGCAATAACAGATGATCCCGAACGGTCTTTGAGAGCCGCAATGGCTTCTTTGACAATCTTGATGGTCGCCATTGTCACTAAACTCTCTCTCTTCTGATGATAATGATGATGATGCTGATGCGCAGCTGGTGTTCGAATGTGAATGTCTTGAAGTTTTGAGCCCTTCCTTCAAAAGCAGTCGCCAAACGGAAGACATGGCTTTATTTTGACAGCTCTACCGGCTGTATTACATAGATGGTCTGTCCAGCGTTCGGAGGATCCTTTTGGCATTTCCCAATTTGCAATCCCCACGCAACTCTCGACACTCCACGCCTTCGACCATTGCCGCCACCAAACAAGCAAGCTCCTTCGCTCTCTCTTTGGGTAGCAGGTTGGATAGATTGTTTGCTAGCACGAAAAGGATCCGCCATGAGTTTGTTATGGAATTCCGCCAGAAAAGCAGTGACAACCAAGAAACTACTACGCCGAGGCCCATTCCACAGAACATGGCATCCACAGCGCCAATTCTCCCTTGGATCCACCTGGGCATCATTTGCGACGGATAAGGAAAATAATCAGGACAACAAGTCACATTATCCAATCAGCAGCATTCCAGCCAAACAGCAAACTTCTTTTCGAGATGGTCTCTTTCGAGGAAATAGAAGTGATGTTCTGAGGATGTTGGCAGCCAAGACACAAGCACTCTTGGATATTCCCATTGGACGATGGACTGCCCAGCATAGGCGGGATGCCATTCACCTTTTGGATCATTGGACCGAAGGGAGCAGAGAAAATGCCAGGAAAGATCTGAGCCGACAAAAACAAGAACAAAGACGGAGAAGGCCTCCAGCGAAAATTGACAGAAACAGCATCTCTGGGGCAGCTCAGAGTGTCCTGTCATCGTTTGCCCTCTTGGAGCGACTTCTTGTGGAGCAACAAAGAGGGAAGGGGGTGGATTTATTGGAGCGGGAGCTGATTCACACTCTTATCTTAAATGGTGTGATCCACAATTGGTCTGTTTGTTGGAGGGACATTCAATCCAAGAATGACAGGAATTGCCCGGAAGCAAAGGGCGATGCAGAACATTTGGCCAAGGTTCTCTTGGAATACACTCCCGAGAATGTCCTTTCAAGGATCAATGCTTATGCAGCCCGGTCGCGAGGACGTTTGATTCCGAACAAATTTACCTACCATTGTCTTATGGAGGGCGCTGCTGCTAGCCAGACTACTTCCTTTGCCGTCAAAGTCCTGGACATAATGTCCAAGGGAGAACCTACTAACAACACCAACAATCTACTGGAGGAGGATTCCGACAATGCTTCCTCCTTCGGCATGTTAGACCGTGAGACCTATTCCAAGTTTATCAGAATCATGGATGATCCTACCCAGGCAGAAGCCATTTTGGAACACATGAACAGTCAGTTTGTCAAGACAGGAATGTCCATCTTCAAACCAACGACTAAGGAATTCAACGCTGTCATAAAGGCATGGACGCAAAATTGCAATGGAAATTACAAGTATGCCAGTGATCGTGCGCAGAGTATTCTCCGAAGGATGGTGGACTTGTCTGCAGACGATGGCCCCCTAAAGGATAGCGCAGATCCTGATTTTCGCACATACAGTTTGGTTTTGAGGTCAATGGCAAATTGGATTCTTTCAGTGAAAGACGACAACATGACATTTGCAAAGGACTATCAGTATGTCGGAGAAGTTGCAGAGAGCCTTCTGGATGACATGAAAGAAGAGTTTCGCAAAAGTAAAGGCGGCAAGAAGCTTCGTCCAGATGTCGTCAGTTACAATGGAGTTCTCTTTATCTGGACTCTGCTCGGTAACGCCGAGCGCGCAGAAGCCTTGTTGGAAAGAATGTACGAGGATTACAAAATTTACAACAATCATCGTGCAGAACCCAACACTATTTCCTTTAACTCCGTAATGAATGCCTGGATCAATAACCAGAGAGCAAACCTTGACACCACTTCCGTCCAGAGCAGCATGGACGGATCAACCTCTGGCGCCGGGGAACGGGCGGAGGCTATATTCCGCCGCATGAAGGAGCTACATCAATCTGGCGCGCTCAAGAATGTCAAACCAAACTTTGAGAGTTACTTTGCTGTAATGAGGTGTTGGGGAGGCACAAAGAGAAAAGATGCTGGTGACCGCTCGCTTTCGATACTCCGGGAAGCTGAAGCTGCTCAAATCGAGACGGGAGACACATTGCTTCGTCCCTCATCATACGGGGCTGTTATCCATGCATATGCCAATGCAGGCCTTGCCCAAGAGGCGGAAAGGGTTGCGACGGAGTTTCACCGTCAATTCTACAAATTCGGAAACAAGTCCACAAAACCAGAAATGCAGCACCTTGCAATGTTGCTTAATGCTTGGGCAAAGTCTGGTCATCCTGATGCACCTAAAAGAGCGGAGACAATCCTTCGCGAATCGGAAAGGCTCTATGATGAGGGAATTATTTCAGAAAGGCCAGACACTGTATCGTACACCAATGTCTTGGAGTGTTTTGCCAGATCGAGTCAACCTGGATCCGCTGAAAGGGCAGAAGCTCTCCTGAATGAAATGAACCGAAGGGCCCGCAACGGGGAGTCACACTTGCAGCCCAACCTTGTCTCCTATCGCCACCTCTTGCATGCCTACTCAAGTCTTGGCTTGGTTAGAAAGTCAGAGGCACTGCTGGGGGAAATGGTTGCTGAGAGCAAGCGAGGGAATGGAAGCTGGAAACCCAATGTGAAAGTAATGAACCTCGTCCTCTCCGCCATCTCTAATTCGAACTACCCGGACACCGGTCAGAGAGCATTTGCTTTTTTGAATCGTATTGAACATCTCATCGCCAAGAATAAAGTCGACGGGAAGCCAGATGTTGTCACCTATACCCTCCTGCTGAAGTGTCTGTCCAATTCTGACGACCCTGACGCAGGGAAGCAGGCTGAAAGTGTTTTGGACAAGATGGAAGCGAGAGCAATTCTAGGTGAGACGTCCGTGGCACCTAACACGTTTACCTACAGCACAGTTATTCAGATCTACGGTCGTGCTGGTAAACCGCAAGAAGCCGAAGCACTGTTGGAACGAATGCATTTGAAATACGGCGAAGGAAATGCAGATGTAAAACCAAACGTGAGAACTTTCACGAGTGTGCTCCAGGCTTGGTCTCGTTCTGACGATACGAGAGCACCTGAAAGGGGGTTGGCCATCTTGAGGAGAATGCAAGAGCTTGACACGAAAGGCGTTTTGGACGACGTCAAGCCCAATGGCTTCATATATGCTGCTGTTCTTGGTTGTGTTAGTTCCAGACAGGGCAATAGCCAGCTAGCTTTGGAGCTACTCGATGAGATGGAACTGCTTGGCGAACGCGAACAAAAGGCAGAAACTCAAGTGGTTTGTTTCAACAACGCGCTGGAAGCATTTGCCTTGGACGGTGATGGGATTGGAGCACAGCAGCTCGTCGCCAGGTGGCACCATAAACTTGAGAATGGGAAGATTGCCGCAAGACCAAACCTGACAACATGGAACAATCTGCTGGAGGCTTGGTGCAACTCAGCCGACCCGAATGCTCACATAAGAGCCGAATCGTTGTTCGATCGGATGCAAGCACTTTGCGAATTGGGCGAGCTTGTTTCTGGTCCCGATGCTGCTTCTATATCGACCCTGCTGGCATGCTATGCTAAAGCTCCTGACGGAGTCAACAAGAAAAAGGTTCATGCCGTCTTGGACCAGTTGTCACTTCGAAGCGCATCGGAACTGTCCATGTATGAACACTTGATGATTATCCGCTCTCTCTGCCAATTGGAGGACGGTGAACTCCTAGTCAGGGCCGAGCAAATACTTCAGAGGATGCTGAAAGAGTACCACCACGACAGTTCAAAGTGGAATCCAAAGTCGATAAGAGCCGCATTTGATACTCTCGCAAGAGCTTGGGAGAACTCAACCGAAACCCAAGGATCAGAGTACGCACGTAGACTGCGACAGCAATTGAGGTCGATGAATCTACAATTGAAGCGTTGAGTTGCCAACGCCGCTGTTGGAATGAACCAAGAAAGGAGCTGTGTTGTTTCAACGGAGTCTCCACCATGAAAATGGTAGCCCTTGGAACGCAATAGCTACTTGGTCATCTAGAAATGCAGAACTTGGCTCTTGACGGGGAGTGCCCACGGAATGTTGAATGCTGCCAGATGCCTCTTGGTTGCAGAACAAGGCCACGGAAAGTTCTAAGATGGGCTTGTGAACATGATGCCTTTGGGACTCTTGGGACTCAACAAACAAGTGAAGTGGCTGGAGATGTCCATATTGAAATTCTCAGGCGGGCTAATGGAAATGGATGCCCTTGGGACACAAGAATAGTTCAGTTGCAGCCAAAATTGATCATGCTGACACGGGTTTACGAGAAGGGGTGCCCATGAAATGAAGGACGCCTGAAGAAGCTGACAATTTAAAAAGGGGGTGAACGGCATGGGCGCCGTGGAATGCAAGACAACAGGTTTTGCGCTGCTAGCTAGCTAGATATAGTTATTATGAATATACTGATATGGGCTGCAATGGTGACTGAATTCTCAGAATGAATGTTAATACGCACTGCAGCTGATTCAATGCCAGCTACCGGTAGGCCCCTCTACATGACTTCGCTATTCCACTGTATTCTGGATTTGCGACGGGATACAGCTTACAATTCAGCTTTACAGCTTTACAATTGGCAGGCTTATTCTAGAAAATAATCAATAACTGCTCACTTATTTGGAAATACAAACTTTACATCTCTTAGATCCCTAGATTAATCAATGCACAATGGTATTGTCGCAGGATTTGCCCACCATGATTCTGCAAGCTAGCAAAAGGATGACACCTTTCATAATACTTTTACGGGTCCTATGTACTACCTTCGTCCTTGCGTTTCCAAATCGTAAGATCATCCTCGTTGAGCCACATGGAAGGAATGCCAATCCGTTGCTCCAAGTCAAACCTATCTTTCAGTGTGTTTTGAAATTCTCGTGTCGCCGAAATCCCCGAATCCGAAATTCCATACTTGTCTTGCAACACAGTCTCCCTCTCCCCGACAAACACCACCCGCTGTCCCCCTGCATTCATGTAAGCACGCAAACATGCCACGTCCCATGTAGGTTGTGATGATAGGCTCTTGTCGTGTACGACAAATTGTGGATTGTCGACGGGATCCGGATCATTGGGCCATATCAATAGGAGCGTGTGGGTTTCGGCGAGTTGTTGTGTATGTTGAAATACCGTTTCACAGTCTCCTTGGTGAATATCCTCGGTATACCACGTATCGTAGAATTCGTGGTCTTTGGATTGAGCCCCCTGCCGATCGTAGGCATCCACGTGTATGCCGGCATGTCGGAGCAGAGCGGTCCAATAACCACTTCCAGCTCCCATTTCGACAATGGGTGTATGGAGTTCTTGGAGTGCTTGAATGGCAGCTTTGTTTGGAATGGCAAAGGACACGGTCAGTTGCATGGGTCGAATGATCAAGTGATCCATGGCCTCGGCCAGTATACTCATGATTTGACCACGAAAACGGTAGGACACTGATGTTTCTGACAGTACATTCGTCGTTTTCGGGGAGTAGGAAATCGAATGGATGGCGGCCAATGTCTTTGCATCCTGTTGGCTGGGTAGATTGTCGTCCGTGTAAATCTTGAGCATGGATTCGGGAATGAGCTTTAAAATGCGTGCATTCAGTGTTTCCAGCCAATTACCATCTTGCAGTGTCCACGATGTTCGTGTCCGTGGTTGTAGTAATTTGGGATCCATATCCAGACTTTGTAGGAGTGAGGCCAAGGCTCTCCGCCGTTTTCTGTGAAGAATGTCTTGCGTCTTTTTGTGGTTGTAGGCTTCTGTCAAATTGGTAAATAAAAAGTCCAGAAAGGCTCTGGCTTGTCGCGTCTCCACGTCCTCATTGTCATCACACAGCTGGCATGCCAAGGGGCATTCCTTGGCCATGAATTCTTGGTATTCTGGTGCCGAGCACTGACCACGCACCACCCAGAACGCACACAACTCGCCATGATTGATGCAGGTGGGTCTCAAAAACCGATACCGTTCATCCTTACTAAAATGGGCATAATAGGCGTTCATGTCACAGACGGTTTGTCGCACTTGCTGCACAATCTCGTCGGGTATCTTGCCTTGACCATCGTTCTGTTCCACCCCCGTTCCTTCCAGATAGTCGTCGCATTTTTGGTTGGGCTTGCATGTGTCACTGGTTTCGTCGTCCGCACACTCATTCTCCTCGACTGTTGCGTTCGTGAGGATGAACAAAGAAGCAGACGAAATTAGATGGACCAGGAGCACCAATCCAAACCACTTCATCTGGCCACACCTTATTCATTGAAGTAAGTGTGGTTGTTGGGTGTTGTCTTTTTGGATCTCGTGGAGGTCTTTTGTAAATTTGCTTGGATCTTGGATCCAATCCATGAATTCGCCAAAATCTAAAAAGTGAGAGGAAACCATCAGGCGGTGTATATTTTGCTGCGGCGTTGAGATTTAAAAAGATCAGAGATCTTGTTGTTAATTACTACGGGTACTTGAGTACCGGTGTGGTTGCCCTACTTGTTAGGGAAACCCTCATTTTGCACATGTATCATTGTTATTTGTTAATTCCAAGTGGTCACCTCAGACATTCGAACACATCGCCAATTCAATGGTTCATGGTTGATGGTTGACCATTCTTTGTCCTCTCCTTGAAATTTTACTCCTGAATTGTCTCCACATTTTTGTGCTCTTCATCATACTTTGGTGTTGTTGGTGTGTGCTGTCTCTCGAGCTCGGAAGACAGGATAGCTACCACGGTAGCTCTATAGTGACTGAACACCAAGCTGTTCCTTTCTACTGAAGGTCGGCGCTGAACCCCTCACCATATACAGTGTAAGATGCACCAAGGCATGACACCCGCCAGTGCCGAGCACCAGTTGACCGTTGAACAGCAAGCCGAAGTGGCAACAAATGAGGTGGATGTGGACGAGCTCGAGGTTGATACTTCCACAGAAGAACTTCTTCCACCGGTTTCCAATGACATTAATAAGTGGGACGACGATGAGGAGCCAAATTCTGCCATGATCGACGATAATGCATTGTTTATGCCACCAACACAAAATAATGATACCCAAGAGGCTACCCATACCATAAATCACGAACCTACCCATTCAATCGATAGTGGAGACAGTTTGAAGCAGGAGACTTCCAGTGATCCTCCAAAAGAACAACTTGCTACTGTTAGTACCGAGGAAGAGGACATTGTCAATCCAGATCAGAACAAGGAACCAGAACAAAGCACAAGAGTTGAAACACCCGAAGCCATTGCCCCAGAAGAGGAAGAAAATCCAGGATCTACTAGTGGCGCCGTCGACCAACAGGACACTCACAACAGCTCTACAGAATTCAAAACACTTGTTCCCCCAGTAGTGGAAGGAGCTGACACAATGGAAGTCCCATCAGAAAGTAACACGGCACAAGCAGCGTCACGTGAAGAAGATGCACCTCTTTCCAGTGACAATGACAATGGCAACGACACACCAGAGGACAAACACAGCGATGCGACCGATCAAGCAGAAGACTCGGAGGAATCTCTAGCGGACAACAACAATGAGCAAAAGCAACAAACGTCTTTGACTACATGTACTGAAAACAATCTTCCTTGGTGGTACCCACATTTCCGTGGTCGACCAGTCTTTTACGGGACCAAGGAAGCATTGGGATGGGCCTGTACGGCAGTGGGCATGGCCGCGGTCTTGATTGGGACGGGGGCATTCATTCTACCCGCCATGGCCAAGCTCGCCAAGGAAGAAGCCGGATGCGAAACCGAAGCTCCTTCGTCGAGCGACCCCATTCCGCCCTGCGAGGGGAAAGTATATGGTATCAAACCTAGCTCGCTCTTGACCGTCATGTCCACTGTCGTCGGATTGGCGTCGGCATTTGTCATTCCACCCGTGGGTGCAATCGTCGATTACACGTCACACCGGCGACTCATTGGACGGTGGTTGTCGGCATTGTATGCAGTACTCATCCTGTGCATGGTATTCCTCAATGAGGATTCCTGGTTTGCCCTTGTCATCATCTTGTTGTTGGCAATCTCCATCGGATGGGCCATTTCCATGCTCTTTAATGCCTATCTGCCGGAACTGACGGACGACGAAAACAGGTTGAATGAGTTTTCCAAGGCATTTACAGTTCTGATATTCAGTGCCATGGTGGTTTACCTGGCCATTGTCATGGGGATTGGATTGGCATTTGGTGTTGCCGATGATGATGTCGCGCTTGCCAGAATCGCGGCTATTGTCGCCTTTTGCCTCAGCAGTGTCCTGTTGTATGCATCCTGGGGACTTCTCTTTGAGGAGCGCATGGCCTCTCATGAATTACCACCCGGCCAGACATTGTGGGGAGCCGGATTTCGGCAAGTCTATCGAACATCCATCAAAATCTGGAATGACTACAGGGCGTTGAAGTGGTTCTACATTTCCATATGCTTTGGCGATGCCGCGATTCAATCCTTGTCAGTCATTGCCATTACATTCATTACAGATCATCTGGAATTTTCATCACAACAAGTGGGTGCTGCAGCGCTCTTGCTGTTGCTGGGAAGCATTCCTGGTGCCATTGTCGGGGCGTTTATAAACAAGAAGTTCAATCCAATCAAGAGTTCCGCATTGGCAGTCTTTGGCATGCTAGTGGGCACTGGCTTGGGATCCATCATACTCAAGGGACCGGGACAGGAGACACTGACCTACATGTTTGCTTTTTCATGGGGTTTTGGTACTGGGTGGTAAGTGGGCTGTTCGCACGGCAATCCTCTGCATTGCCTGTTTTCTTCCTCCTCTCATTTGTTCCTTTGGCTTGCTTGCTTACTTACTTGGATGATTAGGAAGTACACTGGTGATAGAGTACTTGCCGCCGGCATTATTCCACAAGGGCAAGATGCCGAGTTGATGGTAAGAATTGGAACATTCAAACACAGCTTTTGGGGAAAGTGACAACCGTGACATTGAATCATGGTGATGGATCAATTTCGACTCACTCGATTATCTTTATCCATCGTTAGGGTTTCTACATGTTTTGTGGTCAAATCTTTGCTTGGGCTCCCTCTCTGGTCTTCACCATTCTAAACGAAGCTGGTGTATCTCAAAGAATTGGACTCGCAACGCTCTGTGTTGTCTTCCTGGGAGCGCTGTTGTCGTATATTATGATGGGTGATTATGCCGAAGCTGTTGGGGCGGCGGATCGTCTCCGAGTTGATACCATTCCTTCTGTGGCACATCGATTCGACAAAGGCGAGAAAAGCACTGAGATATCGCCAGAGGAAGTTGCACTGCCATGATGTCGTGGTGTCTCGCAACCATATTATGTAACATGGTTGTACTTTTAAAACTATCACAGCATGAAATCTCTCAGCTAGCATGCATCTTCTTTCTATGCGGATCGCATATCGTTCAAAACGCCTCGAAGCCACCAAGCAAAGTGGGGTTACCTTTGCACGATCCGAGGCAGACGAGATGGATCATCGTATAGTGCGCGGCTGAGGTTAGAGATCAAGATGGAGGTGCAGGTGGCATTGTTGGAGATGATGATGCAGTTGGAAGTGTGGCTAGTGGTGCTGAGGATGCAGTTGGTACACGTAATGCAATGGAATGAGTTTTGGCAAAACTCATGCCCACAATGAGGGGATACGCAAACTTGGAAGTGCAGTTTTGGAGGTGCTTGGGAATCAGATTGACCACTTTCGTCCTTTCATTGGGTACACTCACAAATAAATATTCATTGCTTGGCCAATGCGATGGCACTGTCGCCATATCGATCAATGAAATTGCTTTACTTGGCATCCTCTGCCACATTCAACAGCCGACCATGGAAGTTGCACCTGCAGTCCGTTTGGAACCGGTGCGTAGACTACATGTACCGGTATGTATGTACCGTACCTCCGAGGTCACAAGCTTCAAGCCATTTTTTGGTGTGAGAATCTTTATTCATTCCCATGCACCGGGCGGTCCTTCTTCCTCACAATTTCGCCCCCTTCCATTCAACGTCACCCCACCATGACGTAGCAATAGCCAAAGCACAAGAGGGCATTGCATGCATGCATTGGCCCTCCTTGCTTCCGTCTGCAGCATCGAAAAGGACAAGAGGCTAAAGAAAAACGCGGCTGCCACAGTTTGAAGAATCGCTGTGAACAAAAGCATCCGCGATCCTTGCCAGTAAAAGAAAAATGTTTTTGAGGAATTCCGTGTGGACAGCCGTCTTGCTTGGAACCGCATGTGGTTTACAACAGCCACCACCCTTGGATTCTTCTTCTAGCACTACATCTCGGCGCAATTTACTGAATACACTGGTTAGTGGCGCCGTGGCCTTGCCATTGACATCCTTGAACGCGCCTTCTGCCAAAGCATCAGTGGAATCCACCACCAACACTGGACGAGCGCAATTGCTGGATGCCATTTCCAGAAAAGCCAGTGACGAGGAGATGTTTAGCATCATTGAAGGCTTGCAAGATCCTTCGGGAGGAAAAGGAGCCGCACTGTCGAACTGGTTGGAAGGTGAATGGGAGCTGATTTGGTCCTACAAGGCAGAAGCCTTTTCTCCCTTGCTCAAGCTACCCAAACCACTCCGACCAGAGTCTTTTCAGTACTTTGGCTCGACTGCCGCCAGTGAAGTGGGGGACGGTAGGATTGCACAAGGCCTGACGGGTGGAGTATTAGGTCAATCGCAGCTTTGGCTGTCGTCTGGATCCACCCCCCTGTCGGAGGATCCCTCCATTTTGGAAATCCAACCTCCCTTTCGATTTGAATTGGGTGGACGCATTGGTACTGGCAAACCCAAGAAAACGCTGGTAGATGCCGGAAGCGATGCGGATTTTCGAGATATCAATGCCAGAGACAAGCAGGCCCAGGCAGCTCCCAAGAATCAGTACAAGCAAATCTTTTTGGAAGACAAGGGCCCCGGATCCTTGCGAGTCTCCAGCGTCATTTCGGGCGATCCTGTCATTGTGGGGATTGTCTTTGTGCACAGAAAGGTTTGATCCACCATTATAGCCAAAAATACAAGCCAATTAATCCACCACAACGAACAACGGATGAAAACAAGCAACAACCAATGCACATATTGTGCGTACAAGGGAAGGACTTCAGAACGGTACACAATTGAAAATATACACGAATCCGGGCCCGACCAACAAGCTAACATTATTACAACAGTATATTACATTGAAATTACTTTACCCGGGGTATTTTCTAATTGATTCGCACAACATGTAGACGGAAACACGAGCAACTAACCGCTACCTTTCCGGGGCAAGGAATACAATGTCCATCGGCGATACCATGCGGCTCTTTGGACTAGTTTTCTGGTCACCATTATCTCGACCAACACAGCTCTCCTTTCGCAAACACAACGGACGACGCTTTTGCTGCCCTCTGTTTTCTTGGTTTCCATCATCGTCTCTTGTCATCAGTGTCAGTCGCTGATTGATGTGTACCTGGACATCCACAGGAGAAGGCCAACCACCCTTTTTTCCAAATTGTTGCATGATTGTCTCTACTGAAGTAGTACCGTGTTTCACCAAGTAGTCATCCAACTCATCGTCCAATTGCTCTTGTGCTTGTGCCAATTCGTGCTTGATCTTTGCTCTCTTGGCCAAGACGAGTAATTTGGACAATCCCTTGTTGGCTTGGAGAGCTTGCATCGAAATCTTGCCACTGTTGTTATTGTTGTTGCTGGTGGAGAGCAGCAAGGCTCGTTGCAGAGCCACCTTGCGACGAAACACGTGTGAGTGTTCGGGTGCTTGTTGCACCAGTGGTCCATAATCATGCCCAAAGGCATTGAATCCCACAATGACGCGTTTCTGGGTGGCAGGCTCCAATTGTTCGACACGGGTGCTGTGATGAGGCAAGTGTCCCGACTTGATAATCATTCTCTGGTATCGATATGGCACCGTGATCCAATTGTCGTCATTATTTGCTGCTAGTGGATTGTCTTCTTGCTGCTGTTTGGCACCTTTGTAACCATGCTGCGCGTAGTGCTCCAACCCTCCAAAACAAACTCCCAAATCGCCTCCCTTCATGGATGCGTTCTTGGTGCATTGCAACGTGCCCGCCAAAAAGGGTGGAACAATGATATTTTGTTCATAGCGAATTTGCTCGGCATAATCCAAATGATACGGAACATGTGCTCCCTCGGTGGATGCCAGTGCCCAAATGGCCACTCCATGCAGCACCGACGTGTGGTCCGCATGGGTCCAAATGGGGGTTGTTGTTGTTGTTTCTTTGGGCGACGTAAAGGTCTGAACGCCGGACGAGCTGCTCTGTTGTTGTTGCAATGCATGATGAAAGAAATGAGCTGCTGCTGCCACGGCAAGACTCTGGCGATTCTGAGGGTCAACAATGGGTGGTGCAGCAGCAGTGTTCTCATTGCCATCTGTAGTAGTACATGTAGTAGTACTAGTAGTGATATATTGGGTTCGATAGTCATCAAGCTGTTCTCGCGTCACATAGGTCCCCCATGGCTTGTTCTGTGGCTCCATCACAGTCACATTGTAAATGGCATCGGCCAGTGCACTCGGTACTGCCTCATCAATGACATGGACGCGGGGAATTCGATCATCCACAAAGGACGAGTAACGAACCAATTTGGTCCCTTGCGCTGTCGCCGCAAAATTCTCTGGAATATGTCCATCGTCAAAGTCAACTATAGTATTGCTACCAATGATGGGAGCGTTATTGGAGGTGTTGTTGTTGTCATCGCTTATTGGCTTCACCATGGTCGGTGGTTTGCTCTTTGTGTTGGGATCTTGTTGATGGACGCCACCGAAGAATTCGAACGGATGATTCTATTCTATTCGATTCGATTCGATTCTATCTTGCATTCGTCATTCGAACTAACTGAACAGTCCATTCGCGCAAGCGAAGGGAATCGATTCGAAGCTAACGATCGATACATTCGAATATTCGGACAGATTTTTAGTTTCTTTTACCTGGCAACTTGGTCAAAAGCTTTGGAATACAGTACATGTACATGTAAGATGGCCCCTCCCATGCAACCGCCCTATTTGGGGCACCAAATTGCAGGATAGTCTCTCTCGTGACTGCGGCAGGATTGGGATGCAATGATCCTGAACTGTAAAAGTGGCAATGGTTGGCTACACGTAGCTACCAATTACATTGTATTAATAGTTGTTTTCCAAGCCCAGAGCGATTTTAGTACCTTTACACCGTAGCTAAACTCGCCTTCCATTGCACTACTGTTTAGAAACGAATGGCTGGCTTCCAAGCAAAGTTGCCAAAATTAACCTCACAACGTGGCACTACAGTTAGTTGTCAAAGCAACTTCTCTGGAGTCGGATACAGCCTTAGCCTCTATGGCCTCATCAATCAATCCGACAGCTTCGAGACATACTCTGACATTTCCATCTCCCGCCCTCAAATTGTCCTCCCGCCCAGCAAACGGACAAGAGGATATTGCTGGCATCAAAAACACAAACATGTACCGGAGCCTTTCAAACGAAAATCTTTCGCACCGTTACTGAGAATCTGGAATGGTAGACGTCACTGAGGGGTCTGATTGGTTCTATATTTATCACTCTGAAGTAATAAGAGCTAAACCAATTCTTACTTTCCTACCATGCGTCAAGGTGGCTGGGCCAGCAACGAGAAAGAAACACGTACGTGTGTCACTACCAAAAGGGATCGAGTTTCACGATGAAAGCGTTCGTACCTCAGTCAAGAACACACGTATGAGCCAAAAACAAACGTCAGCTCCTCACATTGTTGGCCCTCCCTCCACATACGTCGAGTTGTCTTGATCTCTCTAGATATCAATGCTTCGACGAAGCCTCTTCATTGCCATCACAAATTCTCCAAGAGGCTGTCTCACAAGCAACCATCCATCCAAAATGAAGTTCTCCAATATCGCCATCGCCGCCGCATGCCTTATGGCCTCTGCTCATGGTTTCGCTGCACCCAAGCCAACCAGCTTTGGACTCAAGGTGTGTTTTCCAGACCTAAATTGAAGATTTCCAAAAGATTCGTTTCTTTTCAGCGTGTCAATGTCTATGTCAACAATCCTGTGCTCTCTGTGCTTTGACGGGTATTGAGATGCAATTACAAACCTTTAGTTCCTTGTGTCTTCTTCGAATGATAACACTTGACAATGATCCTGATTTGACTCACCTTTTAATCTCCCAATCTCTCGCAGGCCGCCCCTCTTCAGATGGCCACTGCCACCGAGACTGACAAGATGGCTGCTCTTTCTACTGCTGCCAACGAAGCTCGTGGTCTTGCTATGGACTCCATTGCTGCCGCCCACTCTGGACACATGGGTCTTCCGCTTGGTGCTGCTGAGGTTGGAGCTGTCCTTTACGGATCCCAGGTGAGTGCTGCAAGCCAAAACAATAAATACACAATCATTTTCTTTCAATAGAGATCAAGAATGAAAAATCTGACTGTTATCCTCTCATCTCTATTCTAGATGTCTTACCACGCCGCTGATCCTACCTGGATCAACCGTGACCGATTCATCCTTTCGGCTGGACACGGATCCATGTTCTTGTACTCTTGGTTGAATCTTGCTGGATTCGACCTTCCCATGGAAGAAGTCAAGAACTTCCGTCAACACCACTCCATGACCCCTGGTCACCCAGAGTTCCCCAGTTCCGAGCACAACACACCAGGAATTGAATCCACAACCGGTCCTCTTGGACAGGGTGTTTCCAATGCTGTCGGAGCCGCTGCCTCTGCTAAAATGGCTGCTGCCATCTACAACACTGAGGACCACACCCTCTTCGACCACCACATCTATGCCCTTGCTGGAGATGGTTGCTTCCAAGAGGGAGTTTCCGCCGAATCCGCTTGCTTCGCTGCCCACGAAAAGCTTGACAACTTGATTGTCTTGTACGACGCCAACGAAGTCACTCTTGACAAGATGGCCGAATACACTCAATCCGAAGACATCATCAAGCGTTACGAAGCTTACGGCTGGGAAGTCTATGACATTGATGGACATGACCTCAAGGTTGTTGAGGAGACCATCGCCGCTGCCAAGGCCAGTGACAACGGAAAGCCCAAGTTCATCAAGTGCAACACCATCATTGGAAAGGGAATGGAAGAGACTGAGGGAACCAACGCTGCTCACGGTGAAGCCGGTGTCCCATACGTTGACAACGCCAAGAAGAACATTGGCTTGCCCGAAGGCGAGAAGTGGTACGTCTCTGACGACACTCGTGACTTCTTCGCTGATGTCCAAAAGGACAACAAGGCAACCTACGATGCATGGCAAGAGACTTTCGCTGCCTGGAAGGAGGCCAACCCTGAGCTTGCCAAGCAACTCCAGGATGCCGTCGAGGACAACACTATGTCCGCTGAAGATATGATCAAGGAAATCCCTGCTATGGAGTCTGGAGCCGAGGCCACCCGTGTTTCCGGAAACAAGGTCATCCAAGAAATCTCTCGTCTTGTCCCCCACTACATTTCAGGATCTGCTGATCTTCACGGATCCACCCGTAACTACATCAACGATGGCGGAAACTTCGGTTCTGGATTCGACAAGAGCTACGCTGGAAAGAACTTGTACTTCGGTATCCGTGAGCACGCTATGGGATCCATCATGAACGGATTCGGCTTCCACGGTCTCTTCAAGGTCTCTGGATCCACTTTCCTGGTTTTCGTTGACTACATGCGTTCCACCCTTCGAGTTGCCGCCTTGTCCGAGCTCAACCGTGTCAGTTACATCCTTACCCACGACTCCATCGGTGTTGGCGAGGATGGACCAACCCATCAGCCCGTCGAGACTGTTGCCGGTCTCCGTGTCATCCCCAACCTTGATGTCATGCGCCCCGCTGATGCCGAAGAGACTGTTGCTGCTATGGTTCACTCTGTCACACGCAAGGAAGGTCCTGTTGCTTTGATCTTCTCTCGTCAAAACATTGACCAAAACGACGCTCTCAGCGCTGCTGAACGTCGTGAGGGAACTCTCAAGGGAGCCTACGTCGCCAAGAAGGAAGAAGGTGACCTTAACATGATCATCATTGCCACCGGATCCGAAGTCCCACATGCCCTTGAAGCCGCCAATGAATTCCCCGGTACTCGTGTTGTTTCCATGCCTTGCGTTGAAGCGTTCGAGCGCCAATCTGATGACTACAAGGAGAGTGTCCTGCCATCATCTTGCACCAAGCGCGTCGCTATGGAAGCCGGTGTCTCTTCCGCTTGGTACAAGTACGCTAGCAAGGTCGTTGGTGTTGACTACTTCGGTTTCTCTGCCCCAGGAGACATCGTCATGAAAGAGAAGGGAATGACAGCAGAGAACCTTATCGCTGAGATCAAGTCCATGGCATAAGTTGTAGAATTTCAAGTAAAAAGCACGTAAATAATACATCACCGCATTTTAATTAATCATGTTCCTGTAGACAACTGGAACCGTGCTGGGCAGGCAAAATCAAACGATGGACATTTCCTGGTCTAAGCCAGAGCGGCAAAAGACGCGTCCTCACCCAATGCAATAGAAAGGCAAAGATGGCGCGAATTTCGGCAATTACTCGGTCTTGCTGGGGCTGTGCGCTTCACGCTGGCTAGCTAGCTAGTAGCCGCATCAGTACACATGGGTACTTGGGTGCAAGCCGACAGCTATGGTACCCCTTCCGTTCCAATCAACTACATGCAACTATCAATTTATTCATATATTTCTTGTTCGGACTCCTTGACGGTGACACCATAGCGGTGCCTCATCACTGAAGACCCAGTAGGTTCGAAAGCCCACTAAGAGCGCTCACGCACTGGCCGCAATAGCTGTGCTCGTAAAACGCCAAGATGTCCGACTTTTCCTCTGAAACACAAAGAGTCTGATAACCGCGGAAGGAGGAATAAAGGCAGACATAGACTTTGGTGCCGTCCTCGCAGGGGAAATCACCAGATGAACAGTAGTAATCTCCGTCGTCAACTCCGTCCATGGTGGGCTCTTCAGCACCAGGACCAAACTGATGAGTCACTGTTGCGCCAGTTTGATCGATCTCCACTTCTTCCACCTGCGGCGCCTTCTCCGTTTTCGAAGATTGTTTATTGTCAATCTCTGCTTCTTCTACCTCCTTGACGTCAACGTCCGGCATTTCCTCCGTTTGCAAAGCTTGTCCATGATCCAAATCTAGAGGAGGCCCAGCAAGCAGTGAAAAGAGACTTCTCTCGAAGAGCTCCGGCCTTTTGACTCTTTCGAATCCTGCGCTTGTTCCAGACTCAGCCGTCAGGTCCCGACGCGCTGATGTGTTGATCCTTAGCAATAAAGTGAGCTGCGTGAATGGCCAACCCCAGCTATTGTAGGGTTTTGCAGTGATGTAGTAAGACCCATCCGACACATACCGATTGCAGGAAGCGTAGTCGCCTGAGGAGTCCAGGCACATGGAGAAGTAAGGAGGCGAGGCATCTTGACTGAACAAGCCATTATCAATGTAGAATTTCACAAAAGCCGTGGAATCGGAAGCGATTGCTCTGATACTCCAATTGGTAACACCTTCTTCTGCCATGTTCACCGTCTCCCCGCTGCTCAGCTTGCGAACCATAGTATCGGTGTCTGCGTTCACAAGCACCAAGTGACTCATACAGGCCGTCCATGTAGTACTAGTACATGTAGACAACTTCAGTTCAGATGAGTCGGTTGGACTTGGTGTTGGATCTGGCTGTGTGAGTAGCATTCTCGTCTCCTCGATTGTGATGGTGGCAGTATACGTAGCAAGCCACTTATTGTTGTTTCTCGCCTCAGCTTCGAGCTTGACGGGTGTACCAATCGGGATTGTATTTGAATCACAGGCTCCGTAACCACTCCCGCTGGCACCCCCGCAAAAAGTGTACGGAAACGTCTTATCATTGTTGATCTGGCTCCCGTCCACATAGAACTTCACTCTGGTAATCACGTCGGGGTTTGTTATCGCTCTGATGTCATAGTTATGTCCAAGCTCAGAAAGAACGATTGTCTCGCCATCCACAATCGGCCTTACGACCGTAGCAGTATCCGCATTTACCAGCACAAGGTAGCCCACAGCCCCACTAGGAGGAAGGGCAGCTGTAGGATAAGGTGATTGTCCTTGCGTGGGGACAGATGTGGGAGAGGTTGTTGGAGCCTTGGTCGGAAGATCGGTTGGTGCTTTGTGGGTGCTTGGTTGGCGCCTGGTTGGTGCCTTGGTTGGTGCCTTGGTTGGTGCCTTTGTTGGAGCCTTGGTTGGAGCCTTGGTTGGAGCCTTCGTTGGTGGGTCAGTTGGCGCCATAGTTGGAGTGTCTGTTGGTCTTGTACTTGGGCTTCCCGTGGGACTGCCAGAGGGGCTGCTGCTGGGGCTCACGCTTGGGGAGGCACTTGGCATGGCGGTGGGGCTGCCACTTGGGGAGGAGCCTGGGCTTTCGCTGGGGCCGGCGCTTGGCATTGCGGTGGGACTGCCAGGGGGCTGCTGGGGTCACGCTTGGGGAGGCACTTGGCAGGCGGTGGGGCTGCACTTGGGGAGGAGCTTGGGCTTTCGCTGGGGCCGGCGCTTGGCATTGCGGTGGGACTGCCAGAGGGGTGCTGCTGGGGCTCACGCTTGGGGAGGCACTTGGCATGGCGGTGGGGCTGCCACTTGGGGAGGAGCTTGGGCTTTCGCTGGGGCCGGCGCTTGGCATTGCGGTGGACTGCCAGAGGGGCTGCTGCTGGGCTCACGCTTGGGGAGGCACTTGGCAGGCGGTGGGCTGCCACTTGGGGAGGAGCTTGGGCTTTCGCTGGGGCCGCCTTGGCATTGCGGTGGGACTGCCGAGGGGCTGCTGCTGGGGCTCACGTTGGGGAGGCACTTGGCATGGCGGTGGGGCTGCCACTTGGGAGGAGCTTGGGCTTTCGCTGGGGCCGGCGCTTGGCATTGCGGTGGGACTGCCAGAGGGGCTGCTGCTGGGGCTCACGCTTGGGGAGGCACTTGGCAATGGCGGTGGGGCTGCCACTTGGGGAGGAGCTTGGGCTTTGTGCTGCACTTGGGGGTAGGAGCTTGCAGGCTTCGCTCGGGGCCGTGCTGCAAGGCTGGTTGGACTGCCAGAGGGTGCTGCTGGGCTGGTGCTTGGGGAGGCACTTGGCATGGCGGTGGGCTGCCACTGGGGAGGAGCTTGGGCTTTCGCTGGGGCGCGCTTGGAAGGTGGTGACTGCCAGAGGGGCTGTGCTGGGGCTCACGCTTGGGGAGGCACTTGGCATGGCGGTCGGGCTGCCACTTGGGGAGGAGCTTGGGCTTTCGCTGGGGCCGGCGCTGGGCATTGCGGTGGGACTGCCAGAGGGGCTGCTGCTGGGGCTCACGCTGGGGAGGCACTTGGCATCGCGGTCGGGCTGCCATACTTGGGGAGGAGCTTGGGCCAAAGCTCGGAGAAGCACTCGGATCTGATGTTGGAGGGGAACTTGGCTGTTGACTTGGGGACATGCTTGGATTGGCACTAGGTTTTCCTGTGGGATTGGTACTGGGAGCAGCACTGGGATCAGCACTGGGAGCAGCACTCGGGCTTGAACTTGGTGATACACTTGGACCTGTTGTAGGACCCAGGCTGGGTGATATGCTGGGAGCTTGACTGGGTGATATGCTGGGAGCTTGACTGGGTGATAAGCTTGGTTCTGTGGTTGGCCCAATGCTCGGAATAGCACTGGGGTAGCTGCTAGGGCTTATGCTGGGACTTGAAGTGGGACCTATGCTTGGTGCAATACTTGGGGAGTTGCTGAGTACCAAGGAAGGAGAGGTACTGGGAGTTGAGCTAGGTGGTGAAGTTGGGACCAAACTCGGAGAGGAGCTTGGAGCTTCACTTGGTCCAAAGCTTGTGGCCGTGGTGGGGCTGCTACTGGGATTTGTGCTTGGCCCACCGTTGGGACTGGAGCTTTGATCGGATGTAGGACTGCTTGAGGGTGCCAAGCTGGGGGAGACACTGGGGCTTGAACTTGGATTGGAGGTGGGTGACTCACTGGGGCTGGAGCTTGGGCTCAAACTAGGTGACTTGCTTGGTATTGTTGTTGGGTTCTTGCTGGGTTGCTCACTGGGACTGCTGCTAGGGCTTGCACTGGGAGAACCAGTTGGACTCTTACTAGGCACTGCACTCGGATTGAAGCTTGGACTGGCACTGGGTGATCCAGTAGGAAGAGAACTGGGACTGGTACTAGGTTCCATACTCGGTCCAGGACTTGGAATGCCAGTTGGGCTCTTGCTCGGTGCTGCACTCGGACTGAAGCTTGGACTGGAGATGGGGCTTCCTGTTGGACTGGAACTTGGTGTGGCACTGGGGCTTTCACTGGGACCGGCACTGGGTGCTCCTGTTGGACTGCCACTTGGAGCAGAACTTGGAATGCCACTTGGACTAGTGATGGGTGTTCCTGTTGGTCTGGAACTTGGTGTGAAACTAGGGCTTCCGCTGGGACCTACACTGGGTGTACCAGTTGGACTGGCATTGGGGCTGCTGCTGGGACGACCACTGGGGCCTGCACTTGGTGCTCCAGTGGGCATGCCACTTGGAGAGGTAGATTCAGTTGGAGTTCCAGTTGCTGAGCTTGTGGTGGGGCTGCCTGTTGCCAAATTTGCAGTAGGAGCAGCTGTTGTGGGAATGGATGTTTGGCCATTGTTGATATTTGCAGGCATACGGCTTGGATTGGATGTTTGGCTTTGATTGCTGTGACTCTTGGCTGTTGCTTCATTTGGAGTATTTCTATCGGAGCCGATCGGAACTGTTGGAGGTTTTTGCCTTTGACTTGACTGATCACCACCGGAAGGCTCTCTTGGTGACGTGCTTATTGGTTTGGCTGACATCTTGCTGGGCTCGTCTGAGGGTTCAAGTGTTGGTGTGTGGCTTGGTGGGCTGCTAGGATCCGTTGAGCTGGGTGGGTCGGAGGGTGGGCTGGATGGGACATTTGTCTTTTCCAAGCCAGCTGTTGGTTCGTTACTGGGCGTTCTACTGGGACTAGTAGTCGCAACCATGCCGGGTGGTATTGTCGGTGGCTCAATTGGATTCGCCCCGCTGGGTGGAATATTTGCTGCAGGTTGCGGATTCGAGCTCAGACCGAGCCCTGCTGCATTTGATGGTTGCTTCGAGGGTCCATCGACAGGCATTTCGCTTGGTGGACTTGCCTGGCGTTGGCCGCTAAGCTTTGGACTGGAGCTACCAATTGGCTGGTCACCGGAGCTGGCAGTGACAACGTCTGTGGGATTTGTGATGGGGTCCCCGGACGGAACGGAAGTCGTAGGCGTCTTCGTTGGATTGGCACTGGTGCTACGAGTCGGGGAAGATGTGTTACTCGCCTTAGGCTCTTTACTTGGTTGCTCGCTTGGACTGTTGCTCGGTGTTACACTCGGCGCTGTTGTTGGTAGTTGACCAGGCGCCAAACTCGGCTGATGACTTGGGTTTCCAGGCATTGACACAGGCAAAGATCCGGACGGAATACTCGATGGTTGGAAGCTCGGCTCTTGTGAGGGCGTAGCGGATGGCGAAAGTGTTGGTGGGTTACTTGGGTTTCCAGGCATTGACACAGGTGAACTTCCAGAAGGAACACTAGATCGTTTTGGGCTGGGCTCTTGTGAGGGCGTTACGGATGGCGAAAATGTCGGTGAGTTGCTTGGTGAGTTGCTCGGCGCGTTACTGGGCGCGTTACTGGGCGAGTTACTGGGCGAGTTACTCGGTGCTTTACTCGGTGTACTGCTCGGTGAGTTGCTCGGTGGGTTACTTGGCGAGTTACTCGGTGCGTAACTCGGCGCGTTACTCGGTGAGCTGCTAGCCGTGTTGCTCGGGGAGTTACTCGGGGAGTTGCTTGGCGAGCCGCTCGGTGCGTCGCTGGGGAAGCTTGTGATCACACTTTGTTCGGCGCTTGGAACAGTCGTCGTTGGCGCGCTGCTGCGTCTGTCACTTGGTGACGTCGTTGGTGGGTTACTTGCTTTGGCTGCAATGGGGGATGCAAATGGTATAGTTGCTTCGACGATAGAAGGTGTAGCCGTCTTCGAGTTTTCCGCAGAGCTCCTCGCATCAAAGCCTCCTTTTGCATTTGTGGTGTCACTCGGAGATGTGCTTGGGGCACTGCTGGGAGTTGCGCTTGGGACAATGCTCGGAGTTGCGCTTGGCGTTATGCTGGGAGATGTACTTGGTGTCTGACTAGGAGTCGATGATGGACTTGCGCTTGGGTCTGTAGGCTTCGCGCTTGGAAGCTTACTGGGGCTTTCACTAGGAGTCGGCGATGGGGCTTGACTGGGGCTCGTACTTGGTGCTGTGCTTGGTGTGCCTTCTGAACTTGGCTGAGAAGACGGGGTATGAGATGGAGGAACACTGGGTGTAATGCTTGGAGTTTTGGATGGGGTCGCGCTCAGGTTGCCACTGGGGCTTTCGCTCGGTCCAAAGCTAACAGACGTTTGTCCAGTGGCGTTCGAAGAAGGGCTTTGGGTCGTGTTTGTGCTCGTCTCGTTGAGGGCAGCATTGGTCGGGGCAGAGGTAACCGGCGAGAGAGACATGAGACTTGCAGTGCCTTCTTGAAAGGTCGTTGGCACTGTAGTGTCTTGGCCACCCGTCGCGCTAGTGCTGGAAGTAGGCTGCACAGTGCCAGGTGCTGCAACAGTACTAGTAGTTGGACTGTCAGTTGGTTGACTTCCCGTTACCGCTGCAGTTGGAGCTGAAGTGTTTTGACTGCTCGTGCTGTTATCCGGTTTAGAACTTCCCATTGCCGCTGCAGTTGGAGCTGAAGTGTTTTGACCGCTCGTGCTGTTATCCGGTTTAGAACTTGGAGCCAGGGTCGATGGTGCCAATGTCGTAGCGTTCGAGGTAGAGTTAGCAGGCAAATCGGTAGGCGATGAGCTCGGGGACAAAGACGGAGATTCTGAAGGAGCTACCGATGGCGCTTCTGTTGGACGATATCGATCTCTCTCAAGTCTCACAGAATTGTAGTAGTTGAAAGGCGATAAGGAAGGCTGACTCGACGGAGCCGTCGTCGGGTACGGTGTCGGAGGAGGTGCCAACGCGCCGCATGGTGTACAAGGAATGATCGCCCTGAAAACCATGAGAGACGCGTCGTCGCTTGGTTGCCATGGTTCGCAGATGGCAGGACCATCCCGTGACACGTCTGTGGAAAAGGTAGGATCGTAAAGGAACAACAATACGTCAACGTTGCCACCACGACATTGGCCCATATAATACTTGGTCCTCCCTGGAGGCAAATTGTTGTGACGATCACACGTGATTTCACCGTTCGTGGGTAAGTACAAGACACCACACCCATTCAATGTGCCTTCAGTTTTCCAAGTTTGGACGACAGCAAAAATGATGGACGCGCCATTCGAAGAAATGACTCGAATGGGAGGAACACGAGACCCTAGAATGGGTCTTTTCGGGACCACGACTTGCAGGTCAACTCTTGCAGCACAACCCGTTGATTTCACTGCATTGGCTTCTCCCTCCTCGTCTTCTCCCTCCTCGTCTTCCGCCTCAGCAACAATTTCTTCGAGATCAATAATGGAATCCTGTTCGTTGGCGTCTTCCAAATCTTCGATATTCAACATGTGACCAGGGAATGGCGGTGCCTCAATATCTTCGTCAGGACGTTCAATGGCTGTCTGAGGTCGGTGGCAGTCACAGGGAAGCTTGGCCTGAAAGTGAACGCTGCGTCCCCCAGTGCCTTGCCACGAGCCACAGAGCACTGGCAAACTCGACAACGACGACCCATCGGTGCTGGTTGCATCATGAATATACAAATCGACCAGAGCCTCACCATCTTCCGAACACTTTGCTTCGTAATATTTGGACCGTCCCCACGGCACGTCACTTCGTTGGTCGCAAACCAATTCCTCATTCGATGCTTTGGTGTACACGACGGCAATTCCGGCCAGGTTTCCGTCTTCCTGAAACGACTGCGCCACGGAGAATTCCACCTTTTTGGTAGCGTCTGGGTTGCTTCCTCGAGTTGGAGTCACGCGAATGGCAGGGGTCTTGGGTTCTAAACCGGCATTATTGTCCATGGCTTCAAAGGCGACTTGGCATGGATGATCGGCGCTGCCTGTGGCGCTACCAGTCATGCCGCCTTCATTGTTCTCGCCGCCACCCGTCATACCATGCTCGTTGTCCTCGCCGCCACCAGTTCCTCCATTTTGAGGCAAAAATGGATTGCCGAGAAACCCAGAGCCACCGCCCACGTCCATCGTGTCAGAATGTCTTCCTCCTCCACTTTCTTGTCCATCTTGATTATTGTCGCCGTCACCATCACCAGCATACGGACCAAAGAACATTTCGTAGGGATCCAAGGATGATTGATCTCTGGTAGTGTTGGAAGCGGAATCAGAAGAAGTATCAGTACTGGTAGTGTTGTCATCAGAAGCAGGTGGTGTACCGGTAGTATTGTTGTTGTTGTCGTCAAAATAATATTCACCGTCAATAATGCCATCCCAAAACGGATCTCCACCAGAAGTGTACGGCTTGTAAATCGGAGGCCTCTCATTACCAAAAATGCCACCTGGTGGCACATTGTCCGCCAAGGGCCCTGTAAAGTACCGATACGAGTCACGTTGTTCTTCTTCTTCGGGTTGTCGCTTGGGACGTTCGCAAAAGCGCTTGTCCATATGATGTCCCAAACAATTAAAGTAGGCTTCGTCCGTATTATCCAATTCTCCTTGTTTGGCACCCGTGGGTTTCCCACTACCACCGCTGGTCGCCGGCGCCACGACGGGTTGACACTGGGGATCGTCGGGATTGTCCAAACAGCCCACGGGCACGGTGGTCCAATTATTTGCAGTATTGTTGCGGCCTTGGACTGGCTCGGGAGTCGGAGGACAATCTGCCAACGTGTCGGGGTCGCTAAAGTTACAGCGACTGTAGTTGAGTAGAAAGGACGTGGCATTGTACTCGGCGTTTTGCTGCTGAACTAGCTTTTGATGCTTCTTCTTGTAGAGGTACCAGTAGAACCAAAAGTTGCGGCGTTCATAGCGACCCGTCATGGAACGGACAAACGACATAAAGTCGGCTTGCACAGCAGTAGGAGAGAGCAGCAACACGAGGAGGAAGGATCCCACCAAGAGGCGGCGTCTCTGTAGATGCAGATTGTTGTGGAACGTTGGCGTTCGCATGGTTTTTCTTTCTCGTAAATAATGAAGATTGTCGTCTCAACCAAAGGGGATATTACTACGGTACTTACTTGTAGAGCAATATCAGAAAAGGATTCAATACTCAGATTGGATAGAGCTATTGCTCTAGATCTAGATCTTATAGTTGACAGAAGGAAGGAAGGATGGAGTCCTTGCTGCTGAAAGAGATTGAATGAGGAGGTCGAGTTGATGAGGCCGGAAGCATTCGATGTACATTACGAAGATGAAAATGTACAGTTTCACTATCGAAAGGCTGAGCACCCAAAGTTTACGACTGTACGTCTAATGACACTGGAATGGAAGAACGGTACGATGACCCAGATTCACAAGAAAAAGGCTTCGAAGTCACCAGTTTAACCAGTTACGACTAAGGGCACTAAAGGCGTTAATGGCTAAGCCTACTTCTCCAGAAGAGGGACTTAACAAAATGGGTTCTGTACTCTGTACCCTTACAATCCCGCCCTTCCGTATCCAGCGTATTTAGCTAGCACAGCTACGTGTACGAAAACACAAAACAATCTCCAAGTGACTCGCTCGGAGATTGTTCACATCATACTGCTAGTTTTGGGCCCTAGCTAGAGTATTGGATTATTCCCTGGCATGAAAGCTGACAGGGGGCAAGCTGAAGAGAAGAGAAGGAAGAATCAAAATGCAGGACGGGGCTCCGTGGGATCAGGAGGGACAAACTGGGGACCTGTGCGAGGGCCAAGGTGCGGGAATTGATTCAATCCAAGGTCAGCCTCTTGTAACTCTTAGAAGACGAGAGCAAACCAAGGTGGGTTCAAGCTGAGGGAAAGAAACACTGGTCTTGATGGGATCCAGAATGCGCACAGAGATGAAAGCCTTTCTGAAGTCAAGATAAGGCCCTTGGAGGCTTCAGCGACGTATGATGTGTAAAACATCCTTGCTTGGATGATAAGTTTGGTTGAGATCAATATAGGTTAATAGTGCTTTTTGGTACTATTATTGGCAGTTTGACTGAGCTGA